>JAXCLQ010000003.1:12098331-12121620 GCA_035584115.1 Cedrela odorata
TTTCAGAGGTCCTTCCTGAAGCTCGTCATTGCTTTTGTTTGTGGCATGTATTAGGGAAGGTTTCCGAAAATCTGGGTTATGTAATTAAAGAGCATGGAAACTTTATGGCAAAGTTTGAAAAATGCATCTATAGGTCATGGACAGAAGAGGATTTTGGCAGAAGGTGGTGGAAACTTCTTGATAGATTTGAACTACGAGTGAATGAATGGATGCAGTCATTGTATGAAGATCGTATACACTGGGTCCCGACCTACATGAAGGATACCATGTTAGCCGGGATGTCAACCATTCAGCGATCCGAGAGCGTAAACTCCTTCTTTGATAAATTTGTGCATAAGAAGACTACTGTGCAAGAGTTTGTAAAACAGTATGAAACGATTCTTCAGGATAGGTATGAAGAGGAAGCCAAAGCTGATTCCGATACATGGAACAAACAGCCTGCATTAAAATCTCCATCACCATTTGAAAAGAGTGTTTCGGGGATGTACACTCATGCAGTATTCAAGAGATTTCAGGTTGAAGTTTTGGGTGCAGTTGCCTGTCATCCTAAACAGGAAAGTCAGAATGAGACGAACATTATATTCAAAGTTCAAGATTTTGAGAAGACTCAGGACTTCATCGTTATGTGGAATCAAATGAAGTCTGAAGTTTTCTGTGTATGCCGTTTATTTGAATACAGAGGTTATGTATGTAGACATGCGTTGATTGTTCTTCAAATTCGTGGGCTTTCTGCCATCCCACCTCAATATATTTTGAAACGGTGGACAAAAGATGCGAAGAGCAGGGAGTTTTTGGGTGAAGAATCTGATCAAATGCAATCCAGGGTGCAACGATACAATGATTTATGTCAGCGGGCGATGAAATTGAGTGAAGAGGGATCGTTGTCTCAAGAGAGTTACAGTATTGCATTTCGGGCACTAGATGAAACTCTTGGAAATTGTTTGAGCGTAAATACTTCTAATAAGAGTCTTGTGGAAGCCGTCACATCACCAACTCATGGTCTGATCTGTATTGAAGAAGATAACCAAAGTAGATGTATGAGCAAGACAAATAAAAGAAAGAATTCAACAAAGAAAAGAAAGGTAATTTCTGGATTGTGATTGGCATGCTTACACCGCACTAGCCAAATTTCTAAAAAATGATTTCCTTCATGCGTTTCAGGTGAACTCTGAACAGGAGGTTATGACTGTTGGGGCACAAGAGAGCTTGCAACAAATGGTTTGTGTTGTATTATGAATTTATTAGGATTTGTTGAGTAAAATTATAACCTAAACTCGATTTGTGGAAATTCAGGCAATTTCTACGTATCTGCAAAAGATTGTTGAGTTAGATTATGATTGTTTTTCTGCAAATGGAACTCTATTGTTGTAGGACAAATTAAACTCAAGAGCAGTAACCACTCTAGATGGCTATTATGGCACACAACAGAGTGTGCAAGGAATGGTATGATTTGATTAATTTATTATCTTCTGATAATACATGAATTATATGTGTTGGATATGGTGTTTCCATTCACATTTAATGGATATTTCACACTTTGCCTTTTTGCAGGTACAACTTAACTTAATGGCACCAACACGGGATAATTACTACGGGAATCAACAGACCATTCAGGGGCTGGTATGTGAATACAAATATAATCCAATAAAATAAAATAGTTATTTAATAACGGTGGTAATGCAACACAATTGAGACTAATTTTTAATATGTGGGTGTTAATATTGTAGGGACAGTTAAACTCAATTGCGCCAAGCAACGATGGTTATTACAGCGCACAGCAAGGCATGCATGGGCTGGTATATTATCTCACTTCGTGTTGGTGATTTCATTTATGAAGAAATTCAAAAGGCTGTATCTTACCAACTGTAGTTTGATTCCTGCAGGGACAAATGGATTTCTTCAGAACACCAACTAGTTTCACCTATGGCATTCGGGTGAGTTTGCTAGATATGATATATTCTAAAGTCAGTAGAATCTTATCATTTATGCTTATAAGTAGGATTTCAAAATTGCAGGATGATCCCAGTGTGAGGACGGCACAATTGCATGATGACGCGTCAAGACACACATGAAGAGAGCCTATTCTAGCTGTAAAGTGAGTTCTTAGTTCTTATTTACAATAACTCTTTTTTCTTCATTTACCATGACCCAAGTAATGAACAAGATTGTTTTGCTTGGTAGGCAAAGCAGAAAACGATATTATTTTATTTTCTGGGTAGGCGGAAAGAATGTAACAGAGGCCTGAATATTCTGTAAAGCACGAAATGTATCAAACTGAAGAGGAACTCTTGGTTGCTGACTGTAAGATAAAGGATAAGAGTTAGGATGTTCTTTATATTCATGCAGTAGAGAAGGTTGGAAACAGATATTGGGTTCTTGATGATTGACCACTTGTAAAGCTTGTTGTATTATTGTATCAGTGATTATCATAGGCTTATTAAACCTGAATAGTGTTCGGTCGAAATCTGGGGAGAAAAAAAACTCATTTTCCATTTGATCATATGATCATATCACATATGTCAGATATTCAAATGCTGCTGTTTGTCAATCAGGGGTAATGGCAAAGTGAAAAAAATGCAGAAAGAAAGAATGCTTCCATGGGCTTAATAAAAAGAGACATTTTTCTTGGCCCATTGATGGTCCAACAAGAAGGAATAATTTGGGTCGCAAACTCAATACATTTTATTTTGGGCTGGACATGGATCAAACAAACCACTTATAATTTTTTTTTAAAAAAAAAATTTAAAAATAAAAGTAGTATTTGTTTACATGCAAAATCATTTGTTTTCTTTTTATTTTTCTGAAAATGAGAAGGTTCTGGAAGGAAATACAATTTTTAATTGAGTGGGAATATTTTTATTAAAATGACCTTAAACGCATAAATTAAAACACAAAAACTCAATAGAATAAGTAAAAATGATAGAGATCATGTGACAATTATTAAATAAACTTGTAATATTTATGATTAATTTATAAAAATAATTTTGTTTTAGTAATTTAAAATACTATTTTTTTATGTAATTGGTAACAAAATTAAATTAAAATTGAAAATAAATTGTTCTTCGCAGGCACGCGCGCCGCACAAGTTGGCCAAACAAAAGAACAACAAAGAAAGAGAGGTATAAAATAAAACCAAAAAAGGAAATGGATAACAAAAATCCAAAAGTCTTTAACGCGCCGAGAAGAAACAAAGGAAAGAGGCAAGTGAGAGAAGCGAGTGGAATTCGCCGGAAAAAGAAAAATCCCTCAGACCGTGGCGTTTTGGCGAGTGATCTCAAACCCTAATTTTACTGATTCTCTCCCCCACCACTCGCCTCTTCCCCCACTCGCTCTGGTTTTCGGCCTTTTCTGTTTCTTTATATTTAATGAAGATCAACGATGATGCTATTTCTTCACTTGAGGTTTCTTTTTCTCTCGCTCGAATTTTTCCTTCGTGTTTTGGATTTTTCTGTTTGGTTGCTGAGAAAACTGGAGAAATGCACTCTTCTGGAAGAGCTCGTTCTTTCTCCGGTTCTCTCACCGTCCAAACAGAGTGTGTTGCTTTTGCTTGTTTAATTAAAGCCATGAAATGTATGTGAATGTGCTTGTAATTGCTCTGTTGCATGAAATAAAGACTGGTGATTGATTTGATAGCCTAGCTGCCTAAGAATATAATTTAGGTGTTTGAAGCTGAAGTGGATGAGAATGATGATTTTCAAAATTGTATGTAAAGTGTGGTCTTTTTGAAATAACTAGTGATCACTTTTTGAATTTAATAATCTGGTAGTTTAGAATGGTTAACGTTTTTCTTTTATCTTATTTTCTTCTTTCATTTAACACATTGTATTGATTTACTAGAATTGGTTTTTTGAACAATGGAGATTGTTAAAATACGAAGTAGAGGGGAATATTTTGTTTTCTGAGATGTTGAGTACTAAGTTCAAAAAGTTTGGTACAATGAGGCCGAAAATATATGGAACTTAAAATTTAACTTTACGATTGTGCTATAATAAAGCTTAACTTATGTCAATTTTTGTTGCATCATCTTATTTATGCTCCTTTATTTAGTTTGGGAGGGGACCGTTTTCAGGTAGCATTGTAGATGATATGCGGCAAAGAGTGGAATTTCTTGATGTAAATATAACTTAGGACAACTTTTTGTTGAAAATGATAAGGTCGGAAAGGAATCAAAATGTGGTGGATGATATGGTGGTTGGACAAGACAATGTACATGGTAGTGGCGGTGTGAATAAAAATTTAGTTGATGTCGTGGATGCGGTGTATAGTAGAGATGGTGGGATTGATTCTTCGAAAATGACTGTTGTGGGGGTTGAAGGGGAATCGAATTTTGAACCACGCAATGGTATTGAATTTGAATCACATGAGGCAGCCTACTCGTTTTACCAAGAATATGCAAAGTCTATGGGATTCACCACTTCGATAAAAAATAGTAGGCGCTCAAAGAAATCTAAAGAATTTATTGATGCCAAATTTGCATGTTCTAGATATGGGTTCACACCAGAATCAGATAGTGGCAGCAATCGACGGTCAAGTGTGAGAAAGACGGACTGCAAAGCCAGCATGCATGTGAAGAGAAGGCCAGATGGGAAATGGATTATTCATGAATTCATAAAGGAGCATAATCACGAGCTTTTACCAGCGCTAGCATATCATTTTCGAATTGGTAGGAATGTAAAATTAGCTGAAAAGAATAACATTGACATTTTGCATGCTGTTAGTGAACGAACAAGAAAGACATATGTTGAGATGTCTAGACAATCTGGTGGATGTCGCCATGATGGGTTCTTAAATGATATAGATAATCAATTTGATACAGGCCAGTTTTTGTCTTTGGATGAGGGAGATGCTCAAGTTTTGCTCGAGTACTTTAAGCGTATCAAGAAGGAGAATCCCAAGTTTTTCTATGCAATAGATTTGAATGAAGAGCAGCGCCTGAGAAATTTGTTCTGGGTTGATGCTAAAAGTAGGGATGATTATATCTCTTTTAATGATGTTGTTTCATTTGATACCTTTTATGTCAATATGAACGACAAATTGCCTTTTGCTCCTTTTGTTGGAGTGAACCATCACTGCCAGCCCATGTTGCTTGGATGTGCATTCATTGCCGATGAGAGTAGATCTACTTTTATTTGGTTACTGAAGACATGGCTTAGAGCAATGGGTGGGCAGGCTCCAAAGGTTATTATCTCCGATCAAAACAAAGCCTTGAAGATTGCAATTGAAGAAGTCTTGCCAAATACACGTCATTTCTTTGCTCTTTGGATTATATTAGAAAAGATTCCTGAAACTCTTGCTCATGTTATCAAAAAGCATGAGAATTTTTTGTCAAAATTCTACAAGTGCATTTTTAAATCATGGACCGATGAAGAGTTTGATATGAGATGGTGGAAAATGGTGACTCGTTTTGAGCTTCAAGATGATGAATGGGTTCGATTATTGTACGAAGATCGTAAAAAATGGGTGCCTACTTACATGGGGGATACTTTTTTAGCTGGAATGTCTACAACTCAGCGTTCTGAAAGTATGAACTCTTTCTTTGATAAGTACATTCATAAGAAAATTACTTTGAAAGAGTTTGTGAAACAGTACGGGAATATTCTACAGAATAGGTATGAAGAGGAAGCCATAGCAGATTTTGATACATGGCACAAACAGCCAGCAATAAAATCTCCTTCACCTTGGGAAAAGCAAATGTCAACAGTGTACACACATGCAATCTTTAAGAAATTCCAAGTTGAGGTTTTGGGTGTGGTCGGCTGCCATCCTAAAAAAGGAAGTGAAGATGGAACAATTGTAACATATAAAGTTCAAGACTGTGAAAAGGATGAATATTTTATGGTGACGTGGAATGCATTGAAGTCAGAGGTTTCTTGTTTCTGTCGTCTCTTTGAATACAAAGGTTTTCTTTGTAGACATGCAATGATTGTTCTCCAAATTTGTGGTCTTTCGAGCATCCCACCTCATTATATTTTGAAAAGGTGGACTAAAGATGCAAGGAGCAGGCAGTTGATATCTGAAGGTGCAGAGCAGTTGCAAACTAGAGTGCAACGTTACAATGATTTATGTAGACAAGCCATTGAATTGAGTGAAGAAGGATCATTATCTGACGAGAATTACAATATTGTTTTTCGGGCATTAGTAGATGGACTGAAAAATTGTGTGAATGTCAACAATTCTAACAATAGTGTTCTGGAATGTAGTAGCCACACTCAAGGTCTTCGAGAAGCAGAAGAGATAAATCAAGGAAGCTTTGCTACTAAGTCAAATAAGAAAAAGAATACAGTCAGGAAAAGGAAGGTTAGTTCCTGAACTAGAATTGTTGCTTGATTTGCTTATATTCTCTGTATCTACTGCTACTATGTTACAATAATGGGAAAAATAAAGTGGAAGAATTAGAAAGTATTGAAGAATTTCCCCTTGTATTTCAGGTACATTCAGAGCCGGCTGTCTTACTCGTTGAGGCACAAGAAAGCTTGCAGCAAATGGTTTGTGCTATCTCAGTTTGAGTTGCGATGTAGTTATTATGTGCATCTGTACAGTAAAAATGACGTTTTAATTCTGTTTATTTACCCGTCCATTATGTATCTAAGAGCATTTCCCTATACTTAATTTTTACAGCAGTATGATTCCAATTATCATAATATTGTAATTTGTTCGACCTGCAGTGTGTTTTGTTGGATCATATTATCTTAATTTGGCATTTATGCTTGTAGGAGAATCTAACTTCCGATGGGATAACCCTTAACTGTTTTTATGGTGCTCAACAAAATGTGCAAGGATCGGTATCTCATTTCTTTTTAATTTTGACTATTCAATAAGCTATGATATGCAGTTTCTTAAATAAAATATCATCTCAATTATGTTAATATTCGACTGGATCTGATTATTGCAGGTACAGTTGAACCTAATGGAGCCGCCTCATGATGGTTACTATGTTAATCAGCAGAGTTTGCAGGGGCTGGTAAGTCGTGCTTCAGTTACGACAATAAGGAGTATTTTACAAAGAATGACCTACATGACGGTTTATGTACTTGTAGGGGCAGTTGAACTCTATACCACCCAGCCATGACGGGTTTTTTGGGACGCAACAAAGCATGCATGGGCTGGTATGGGTGTTTTTTGAAGTTGACGTAGTGGACATCAAATGATGATTGATTTAAATGACGGACATAATAATGATTCTGTTGATGTAGGGGCAATTGGATTTTCGACATCCAACTAGTTTCAGCTATGGTCTGCAGGTTAGTACGGAGGAGATAAGGTTTACACATGGAGTTTAATCTATAAACAGACACTTCTTAATGCACGATCTTTTTATTTTTCCATTTGCAGGATGAGTCCCATTTGAGATCAACACAGTTTCATGGTAATGTCTCAAGACATCCATAGGAAGAAGAAAATTTTTTTACAATCTGATTTCAAACGGGAAGCTTCGGTCGAAGCAGCAGAAAAAGATCAGTCAGATTCAGTACTGAAGTTGAGCGAAATTACTTGGTATCTTACACAGAAATGGAGCCTGCTATGTCAGGCCCCAACGGTCTTACTTTATGCATCAAGCTAAGTTAGATCCCTATTTAACTGCAATGTTGAAGCTGTGAAGGCAACGTAAAAACTTGACTATTTAACTATATCTGAGGTGGTGTAGATTTCTGGCCTTGATGGATGAAATGCAAAAGATGTGTAGGAAAGGGAATTAATTCAAGAAAATGATATTGTTATGTGGAAATAAATTGTAGTTGTGGAGTTGAATGGTAGTAGCCTCTGTAAATGATCTTGTAATTTGGTCTATGATTGTTGTGGTGTATTCATTTCTCTTGTTGCTCTTATTTCAAACTCTTTGAACTAAAATTGTATTTTGTAATCTTTTAGATGCGACTTTTAGCAAGATTGAATTCTCTTAAACATCAAAGTTCTTTTATATCGTGGTGGGGTGAGAAAGATGGGTCAATAAACTTTTATTACATGTGTGTAAATTATTAGAAATATGTGATTATCAAAATAGTTCTTGTAACTTTAAAAATAATAGATAGATTCATATATTTATCATCCGTCTCAAATTCGTCCCTACTTCCAACTCCATTATATTTATCATGCCCTTTAATAAATTTTTAAAAAATAGTTAAGAGAGTTAAGGATCTATTTTGTTACCATAACAAACCACAATGAATTCAATATATTTAATTTATTTATTACAATAATTAAGGGGTATATTAGTAAATAAATTTTTTTTACTGACACTGTAAATTAATAATTAGGACGAATTTGAGAGAAATGGTAAATTTGTGGACCTATTCAATATTTTCGTAACGCGAACCGCGAAGTATATAAATGGAGGCAGTCCGGTTCAGTCACGGTCTGAACTTCTAAACTCTCTCCCTCGCTCGCTCTCATAGTCTCTCTGATGGCAGTTGCTCTGGGCGCGGGTACATTTCTTACTCTTCACTGATTATATATATATTTTGTTAATATATATATATATATATAATTTTTAGATAAATTAATTTTTTGGATGTCGTGAAAGTTGAGGAAAATTAGATGTAAATTTGAAAGTCTTGTAAAATATTCTTGTTAGGGCATTGATACGAGTTTGAAAAGCTTAAACTTATTAGTATGTAGTTAAACTAAGCTCAGCTGAGAAGAAATTTTTTTATCTCAACTTCAATTTGGAATATTTAGAAACAGAGATTTTGTGTTTGTTCAATTTTCTTTCATTTTCTAGGTAACCAAACAAAGAGTTATGTAACAGTGTGTTTGGGAGTGTTATTTGCACTATTGATCGTCTCCCTTTCTGATGAATTTATTGAATTTTATCCCTTTTTTTTTCTGACAAAGGTTGGAACTTTTTGAAAATTGGCAAAAGCTTGATGTGGATTTTTAAGTTAGATTATTCTGGCTTTAAATGATAAATATGATATATTGTGCAATGTTAGAGAATTGTGACTTCTGATGATGATCCATTCTTGATATCCCTATAATAACTCCATTTTTTTCCATCAATTTTCAGGTGTCTACGGTAAAATAAGTTTTCCTGTCATATAAATTTAGTTTTTGCTATGGAGATAGATCTTGAAGTTCCTTCAAATGAACATGATAAGCTAGAGAATGTGTCAAATGTGAATGATGATATAATGGATGGTACGGGTGGAATAGACATTGACGATGAAGATGGGGATTCTCCTAGAATAAGTGAACCTGTTGAGGAAGAATGTGGGCCGAGTGCAAGTGACAGAGTTACTGGTGGCGGGAATCACCTGGATGGGAATGTGGTTGGAGAAGATGCTGTCCATAAAGCGGTCATTTGTGAACCCCAAAATGGTTTGGAATTTGAATCAAAGGAGGCAGCTTATTCTTTCTACAGAGAATATGCTCGGTCTGTGGGATTTGGCATCACAATAAAGGCCAGTCGCCGTTCAAAAAAGTCTGGAAAATTTATTGATGTAAAAATTGCATGTTCTAGATTTGGAAGCAAGCGGGAATCTGGTACATCCACCGTTGCACGATCTTGTCCAAAGACAGGATGCAAGGCAGGCTTGCATATGAAAAGGAGGCAGGATGAAAAGTGGGTTATATATAGTTTCATAAAGGAGCACAATCATGAGATTTGCCCAGATGATTTCTATCATGCTATCAGAGGAAGGAGCAAACAATCTGGTATAATTGCATGCCAAAAGAAAGGCTTGCAGTTGGTGTTTGAGGATGGAGAGTTGCAAATGATGTTCGAGCATTTTATGAGCATGCAGGATGAGAGTCCTAACTTCTCTTATGCGATTGATTTGGACCATGAAAAACGTTTGAAAAGTGTTTTTTGGGTCGACGCAAAAGGTAAACATGATTACTGGAATTTTGATGATGTAGTCTTCTTCGATATGTTTTACGTCAGAAACAAATATAAAATTCCCCTTGTTCCTATTACTGGAGTAAACAATCACTTCCAGTTCATTTTGCTCGGATGTGCATTGATCGGGGATGAATCTACTTCAACTTTTGTTTGGTTAATGCGGGTGTGGCTTAAAGCAGTGGGCGGCCAAGCTCCTAAAGTGATTATCACTGATCAAGATAAATTCTTGACTGAAGCTGTTGCAGATGTGTTTCCCAGTACCCGCCATTGTTTTTGTTTATGGCATGTATTGAGTAAGATTCCTGAACATTTGGGTCCTGTAGTTAACCAGTATGAGAATTTTATGGCAAAATTTAGTAAGTGCATTTATCGATCTTGGACAGATGAACAATTTGAAAAGAGATGGTTGAAGATGGTTGATAAATTTGAACTTGAAGAAAATGAATGGGTTCACTCGTTGTATGAAGATCGTAAAAAATGGGTCCCGGCTTATTTGAAGAATACAATTTTGGCCGGGATGTCTACAACAGAGCGATTTGAAAGTGTAACCTCTTTCTTTGACAAGTACATGAAAAGGGAAGCTACATTCAAGGAGTTTTTTGAGCAGTACAAAGAATATTTACAGGATAGATATGAAATGGAAGCTGAAGCTGAGTCTGAAACACGAAATAAAGAACCTGGATTGATATCTCTCTCAACTTTTGAGAAACAAATGTCGACAGTTTATACAGATACGATATTCAAGAAATTTCAGTTTGAAGTTTTGGGAGTAGTTTCTTGTCGTTTGCAAAAGGAAAGAGAAGATGGCACAATTGTGGTCTTTCGAGTTGATGATTTTGAAGAACGGCAGAATTTCTATGTAGCTTGGAACAAAGCAGAGATGGATATAAGTTGTTTATGTCATTCATTTGAATACAGAGGTTTTCTCTGTAAACATGCAATTCTTGTTCTTCAAATGTCTGGGTTTTCCAATATACCATCCCATTATATACTTAAACGTTGGACAAAGGATGCAAAAATCAGTCAAGCAGCTAGTGAAATATCAGGCAGGCTTCATTATCGGGTGCAACGTTTCAATGATCTTTGTAAACGAGCTATCAGATTGGGTGAAGAAGGATCTTTATCTCAAGAAGCATACAATATTGCATTTCTGGCTTTAGAAGAAGCCTTGAAGCATTGCGTGGGCATGAATAATTCTGTCAGTGGTATTTTAGAGGCCAACACATTTTCTTCTCAAGGTTTTTTTGATATCGAAGGGGAAAATCATGGCAACAGTGTGGGGAAGTCGTCAAAGAAAAAGAAAATGTCTAAAAGCAGAAAGGTTCGATCAGAACCAGAGAGGATAATTATCGGATTGCAAGACAACTGCCAGCAAATGGTTTGTCGTATTTTAAAATTTATTCTGCACGTATGGTTTGCAAATATTAATGCAACGAGTTGCAATATGATACATAGGCTTTCATAAATGCAGGAGCAGATGAATTCAAGAGCACACATGCTTAATAATTGTTATGTTCCTCAACAGGAGATGGAAGAGATGGTATGAATGCAACATGCTGCGAGAAGGCAATTATTTGCTTATTCTTGCTTGTTGCGTGATTCTAATTTTGATATTTCTCATTTGGCCATTTTGTAGGAAACAGGTTCTAGAGCTCCAACTATGGATGGTTGTTATCATTCTCAACAAAGTATGCAAGGCACGGTATGGAGTCTTCTGATCATAGTTAAAAATGTATAAGTTAAGAAATTCAAGCTTGTAGGTTCTAGACGGGGATGATTAAAATTAAGTCTCTTCCTATACTTATTGTAGGGACAATTGAATTCCATTTCTTCAATCCGTGATGGTTATTATAGCAATCAACAGGGAATGCAGGGGCTGGTATGGTGATTGCTTTCATTTCCAACCTTGACAATGTCATATAATATAACAGTAGCAGAATACTTCTTACATTTTCAACATTTATTTTCTCTTCAGGGACAACTACATTCCATTTCAGCACGTAGCCACTACGGGACTCAACAAAGCATGCAGGGATTGGTATTTGATTCAATAATTATTCTCCTTCCATAAGCATTTTGTTTTTTTTTTTTTCTTTTCAGATAAAATGGTTAAGAATGGTCGTCTCACGTATTGATGCATATGTAGTTGCAGGGACAACTAGGTTTCAGAGCACCAGCCATGCCCGGGTGCTTCGACATTCAGGATAGTTTGCAAGACATGGTGTGCATATAAATCATTGGTTCGCATCTCAAAATTTCCATTTATTTTTTATTTTTTATAATTGGATTCTTATACAATTGAGTTTCGGACTCTTGTTTTAGGAAAATTCTGCATCCTCCAGCCAGTTTCCTGGCATCACATCAAAGCACTTGCAAGATAAGCGCCTCTGTCGATAGTTGAAAGGTTGAATGTACATTAACCTTGTATTTGTGATACAGCAATTCTCTATTTATCCTATAGCATATGAATGGCAATTTGACCTGCAAATTCGGGTATTCACTAGTATACGACCTTAATGCTACTAATTTGGTAAACATGTTAACGAGTTTGGCATGTATCTACATCTGCATATTAACAGGTTTTTTCATCCCAAACCCGATTTATTGCCATCCTTACCAGCAGCATAACAGCTGATGCATATTCATCTCTTTCTTTCAATGTTGTTTCAAATCTAAATAACTGTATGTGCAACAGTGCAAGAAATATTTTTTGCATATAAATTTTCTTGATGTTTGCTCGACATTGTTTACATAACGTTGCACTGTTAATATACAACTTCAACTTCATTAACGAGACATTACACAATTACATCATGAGAAAAAAATGTTTCATATTGAGAGCAACGTTTCTTGGTAGATCATTCTCGTGCGGGGAAGATGAGTTAATTGGAATCAGTTCGCTTCCTCAATTTGCACCACAATCCGTTCTTTGTATGTATTGTTGCTCCAGTAACTAGTTCTACAGATTCTGGAGATCCTTTCAGTTCGATATCAAACTTCTGCAACAACATAGCCAAACCTACAGTTGACTCCATTACTGCAAATTGGTCTCCGACACATTTTCTTGGTCCCCCACCAAAACCTAAGAAAGCAAAATCTGATACAATCTGGGAATTGCAAAAATAAACTCCATGTCAAAAAATTGAGTTTAGCATTTTAAACGCAAAAGATACAGAGATCAGTTAATGACCTCGTTAGGGTATAATGCCCCGGGGCTTCGAGAGGGATCGAAACCACTCCATCCTTTGATGCCTACATCCTTCCTTTGCTTTAAGAACCGCTCAGGTTCAAACTCGTGGGGCTGCTCCCAGAAGTATGGCGATCTATGGAGATTATATACCTGAGAGAGAGAATTTCCAATATGTAAAATGATACAGAAGAGAAACCAGAATTTCAGGCTTACAAATTAGATCATGCAATATATCAAGATTACTAGCATTCTTCTCATACATGCATCCATTTCAACAAATAACAAAGATAAATAAATTAATTAATTAATTAAACAAATGAAACTGCTGCTACTTACAGAAATGAAGATATCGGTCCCAGTGGGAATTGGGTAGCCATTTTTGTCACCATTGTATCCTCCTGTGAAATAAGGTCATGGCTCAAACCGGATATCACAAAATAAACATTAAACATATTTTCTGCCCAAGGAATTGGGAGAGGCATGAGACTTTTTGTTGTTTACAAGTGTCAGACAATCATGGAATTTTTTTTTAAAAAAATATTATTATTTTCTGAATAAATATGTAAAGCTCTAGACTAATAACAAGAAAGACAATCATGTATGCAGAGAAAAAGTGTATTCTTTGAACATAAACTCTCAGGGAAAAAGTGTATTCTTTGAACATAAACTCTCGGGGAAAAAGTGTATTCTTTGAACAAGAAAGAGATATGGGTTCTTTCATCATTGACGGTGCAACATTTTGATGATTCTTTAAACAATCCAAAAGTCTAAGTTCACAACAAGAAAGAAAAAGAAAAGGGGAAAGATCTAAGAAAATGAAAAAAGAAGAAGAAGAAATCTTCATGAACTAATTTGAGCAAACTTCGTAGCGTAGAAATGAGAAATACCTGGTAAGACATCTGGTTTGATGGCACGTCTAATAAGCAATGGGGGCTGAGGATACAAACGAAGTGACTCCGCAACAATTAGTCTAATGTACCTGAAAACATTGGACCGTTTTGGCACTTTCAGAAAATCTTCGTGGTGTATTCATCCAAAAGGAGTCCAAAGAAATTTTCAAACATATAATGGACGAATCAGAACTTACATCAGAATCCAATTTGAAACCATGGATGAAAGTTTTTGTTAAGTTTCCAAATACATAACTGCCTTGTAAAAACATGACCTTAAGAAACAATGCCCTTTTAGTTATTATAAAAACAGATGATTAATGAATGATTCATTGGCTGATTAAGGAACTGATAAACATTTAAATTTGTGGCTTCAGGAAATCCAGTCACTGATTCACATAGCAATTTCAAACTTAGTTCTACTTTGTTTTATAGAAATGATGCAACTGACCACAGGAATTGTGATCAATCATATATCTTAATTTTGCTTCACAAATCTATGCACAGATGCATATGACAGATTCACGACACAGCTAATAATGAATAGAATAAGTTTGTGAGAGAGGACGGCTTCAAGACCTACTCCAGTTTTTTAAGTGATTCAAAGCTCAGTTTCTCCCGTCCCAGCACAGAATCAATCTCGGCTTGAGCTTTCCTAATTTTGGAAGGATTCTGAAGCACAAGAAATCAGTATACACCAGCATGTCAGAAACTCTCTCTCTCTTTCTTGTTACATATCAAGTGTGGTCACTTAAGGTATGAATCTTGTTGACGTAACGAATCCGTAAAAGAAGACAAAACCATAATACTTTATCAAGAAAATAAAAACATGTTGCATCCAATAAGTAGAGGTGTAGAATCATACTTGAGCAAGAAGGAAAACAGCCCAGGTAAGAACAGCAGCCGTTGTTTCATGGCCAGCAATAAGCATTGTCATCAGGTCATCCCTTAGCTGTTAAAAAGCAAAACAAATAGAAGATAACCACATAAAACAACAAAGATATACTGGGAATAGTAGAGAAACAAGAAAAAGAATGTCTGTGATAATCCAGAATAATGTGGTAGAACAAGCACCTATGTAGGAGAAAGTGATTCTTCAGCCATCAACTCTATTCATGGAAACAGTGAATTGGAAAACTTAAAAATATTTACCTGACGATCATCAACATCAGCTCCTCGCATATCAACTAGGAAACGCAGGAGACTTGCATCCTGCAAAATTTATAGTTATAATGCCAAAACTTCCCAGAAGAATAAAAAAATAATTGAACAAGCTTGCATTATAACCAGCCATATACAGAGTTGACAAGCCAATGCTGTTTGGAAGATAATTTATAAAAGTATATAAACACACCTTAAGATTTGAATAGTCCCGATTCTGCAATTTCTCAATATCCGTTTCCTGTCATTTAATGCAATCAAAATCAATGTTTAGGCATTGGTTCCAATTTAAGGTATCAAATACTCCTATTTGATTATGATTGGAAGTTTGTATGCTTGTTAAAGACTAGAGATGATGAACATTTACGAATATAATAACTTTGTTTAAGTTTATTGACAGTAATAAACATAATTCTCAGAATTCTACACATTCTTTTGTGTAGATGGTGTAGTTTCCTTGTTACCACTGCCTAGGTGAATGTTGGAAACGGGGAAACCCGAGTGTAGTGTCCTCAAGTGTCCAACACAACTAGTTTATTGAAGTGTATTAAAGAAAATTGGAAGAAGGAAAACAGTTTTGGTAGAATCAGATATTCATATCATCTTTTATGTAAAGCTTATACTCTCACCTGTCTTGTCTCTTTTGCATTTCTGATGAGTCTGTCAAGACAGTCATTGATAACTTTAAGGTCATTACGAAATTTCCGTTGCCGGGGGACTATCCACCTCGTCAGAGGAATTTTCCAATAAGGGATATAGAATGTTGATCTATGCTCAGCTTCAAAAAGAGTACCATACACTGCCTGTAATGCATAAACAAAAGCGCTAATCACGAATTATTTCACATCCAATGTAACTAATTTAATGAAAGAAAAAGGAAAACAAAACAAAATGTAAAGTTTTGAGGGCAGAAAATAAGATTAAGAGAAACATATTGAAAATTTGAAATGTAATGGAAAATGAATGCAACACCAGAGCAGAATTTTCTGAATATATATATTTTCTTTTTTTCTCTTCAAACCTTTATCACAGGAGACTCTTTTGTAACAGAACCAAAATCAAAATTGAAGACACCAAGCCCGATAATATCAAGAGCCAAATTTGAAAACTCTGCTTCAAGATCCAACTCAATTGCACTTCCTCCACGTGAGTGCTCTCCTTCTATAAGTTTATCCAATTTCATGATTGTCCTTTCTGAACAATCCGCAAATATTTTGACCATAGTTTCCAAGTATAAGGCATGGAACCCAGGAGCAATAACTGCATAATATTTGAAACAAAGTAAAAGAAGTAGCCTCAAAAGCTAACTAGTAAATGTGTATGTGTGTATAACTTCTCTTAAAATGGTACATAAATGTAAACATAACCCTTCCCCGACCCTGTTGACAACGGGATTTGAACTCCAAACATCTTGTACCACCCAAAATCTTACTAGTTAAACAACTAGTAGCCACTACTGTGCGGATATAGGTGAAAACTACCCCAGTCAGAAATCTATGCATGTTTAAAATGAGTCTTGAGGTTGGTAAAAATAAAGTTAATGCACATTTGGTATATCAATTGTTTATTAATTTTTCTATGTATTTAAATTGCATGAACTAAAAGCAAGCTTGATCACTGAAAGCAACAATGTAATATTGATCGATCAAACAACTTCAAAAATAATGTTAGCTATTCTAGATAAATCATTTTCCTTGGTAAAGTATGAATATATTGCAATTTAAACATCAAATCAGACTGTCTTGTGTTCTTGTGCTATAAATTTATTTACGATGTAATGAACTAAAAGCTTTTTTTTTTTTATAATGAATTAGATATCATTATTCAAGAATAATCATTTCTGAATTTTTTCTTTATATAGCACCTGGTTTTTGGTACATATAATATATGTGTATAATCTATTCAAGGATATTCTGTATTATTTTTCACAATCAATTTACTCACATACCATAAAAACCATAGAAATAAAATCATAGCTTGTGTACTTCCTCTCACATTCAGCATTTTTGATAAAAATTTATCTAATTACACTCAAGATTCCTACCTTTCATTAAACTTTTTGCTTATTATAATTTCCCATTCATTTTATATTCTCTGTAACATTTCGACATTACTCATGAGCATATTATGACCAAATTGGAAAGTACAAAATCTTAGTTCTAATACTAAATTATGAACAAAAACTAAGTAGCATAAAACTAAAGAATAATTTTCATGCACACACAAGCACAATAATCTACCAAGAATTAGCTAATAAGACTCCAAATCCTATTTAGGTTTTAACATACATAATTTTATATTTGCTCACCTCTTCTCCTTTGCTTCCAAGTGTCAAGGTCAGCCGGTATAAGTCCTTTTCCCATTATCGGTTCCAGAATATCAGCAAGAACCCCCTAATTAAAGTATGACAACTAGTGTAAATGGATAAAGTAATACGCAAAAACTCGATGAAGCAATAAAATATGATTTCAAATAAGCAAGCTAATCCTAGAAAGGATAAAAAAAAATTACGAGCAAATTTACATGCTAAATGTAACAAAATAATAAAACCAAATCATTCAAAATCTTGAGGAAATCAACAAGTTCTAAGGTTGCACCTTGTCATAAGAAAATGCATTTTCTCGAAGAATATGCCTTGCGACAATGGCATCTGACACAACAACAAATGCTTTTGGCCCAAAAGCAAGTTTATACACTGAACCATGCTGCAAAATTAAAAGAATCCATAAAGAACAAAATATAGTTCTAAGTAATTATCAATATAGGTAAACGAAAAGAAAAGCATTTGGTGAGAGACAACAAAATTCCACGATTAGGCTGCAATTGTCAATGCAAATTATGCTAGAAAATATCCAATTGAACCGTCACTGCACACAGGTCTCCATGTCTTCTCCAATGACACCATATTTACCTTCAGTACAGTCCACTGTCAATCAATCAACTGACATTGCAGGGAACACAACCGGTACTAGTGAGGCATTCATGGACAAGAACTTAGCGACAAAAGATTAGCGTGCCAATTAAAGTATCTATGGGAAAAATTTGTGAAAGTGGCAAGTTATTAAATACCTCTAAGAACCAGTCGTATAAGGAGAAGAAGAGAGGGCGACCAAACAAATCAGAGACGGCGCCTTCAGCTATAGGCATGGAACCGAGATTTCCTCCACTTAACAAATTGGTAAGAAGGTTACTTGCATTGTCCAACAGATTTCTTCTTGTTTTCGGTTCATTAGTGCTTGTGGATTGGCATCTACATGACAACATTTCACAAATTTGACACAAAAACAATGATTTCACAGCAAAAGGAAAATACGAAAATGGTAACTTTACTCCTAATTGTCTAATTCTTTGGTTAATTGACAGAAAAGACTAGAAAATAAAATGAACTTGAAGTTCAACATTTTGGTCTTGAGCTTAGCTGAGTTTAGTCTCAAGTTTCAATATTGCTAATTTAATTCATACAAATTAGTCGACAACCAGACAGCGCAAATATTTTTTTTATTATTTATTTATTCAAAATCCATACACGTTCAGGTTTCATAAATACAGATAAGACAGTAAGCAAGGCTTCCAAGCAGATGTTTGGTCTCCAAGAAAATGAAACAGAAAATGAAGTCCTACCCACCAGGAAATCACAAAATGCTCAAGACTCAGAAGTTTACATACAGCTCCTAGACACCATAACCAATAATTTCCCAGCAAACATCCACCCAAACCCATATTTTACAAATTCAACAAAAAAAAAAAAAAACCTTGAACCTGATAAATAAAGACCCTTTTGTCTTCGAACTGAGCCGATAAGTACAAGTTTTCTGATTTGCTTTTGGAGATGAGTTCAAAATTGAGTTTCTTGAGCTACCCACGAATCCAAAATCTTTATTCTGAAAACTGCCATAGCCAACAGCTGAGAAAGGCTGTAAGATACAAGCGGCAGTGGAAGACGCAGTGGCCATTGCAGATTTCCGAGAGAGCCACAGCAAACTGATAATATATGATATCAATTATCACAATTCACATCATACGTGCCAGCGTCCACTAAACCCGCCACTAAATTGTAGTATGCGTATGAGACTGACATATGTTTTCCACTTTCCTTTCCTGAGAAAAAATAAAATAATAATAATAATAATAAAATCTTAAAATTTATAATAAATTTTAGGGACTTAATTGTCATAAAAGAATAAATTTATGTCCTTTTACAAAAATATAAACTATTAGCGATATTTGTATGTATATATATATATATATATATATATATGTTATTGTTCCCTTTTAAAATCAATGCGATGGCCCATGGTTCAAAAAGGCCCAAGCCTAATAGAGGCCTAGATGTAGAAGCTCAATAAGAATCTGTTTCAAACCTTCTGCAATGTAGACTACTTGCACGTGTGTAGGGCGCCGTGAAAGTAAAGACAAGGAGACAGTCAGTCAATTTAAGGTTGCCGCAAATTGTGGAAGAATACATAATTACATACCAGTCAAAGCACGTGGGCGTCACGCCGTCAAATTCAATGCGACTTATCATTTTTATTTTGGTTTAAGTTTCGATTGCTCTCATGCCGACGGTCGGACGACGAGAATTCCATTCAAATTAAAATTGTCGAGAAATTTTAATAATTTAGTCCATATCATTGTGAGCATCGAAGGAGGATATTATGGGAGAATTGTCTTATATCTTACATAATTCTTATTTTTATAAAAAAAAATAAAATATATTTAAATTATCTATTTATTTATTTTTAAATAAATATATAAATAATATTACATATACAAATTTATTTAGTATAATATTAACACATTGTATAAATAAAATATGTATAAATATACGTATTTTTAATATTTTTGCTACATAAATTATAATTTATTATCGAACAGGACTAAAATTATTATTTTAATCCAGCAATTAAAAGACTAACCATTATTATAATTAAATAATTAGAAAAGAGAAAGAGTGGTAAAACTAAAATCATTACAATGTTGAAATTAATTTAGATGAGATCAAAGCCATTAAGCTAATTAATTAGGTATCGATGTTTAGGAAGATACATAGGGTGCTTCCTCTAAAAGGGATGCCCGCGTCTTTACAAGACTACAAGTCATACAAGTCACCTACCTCAAACCACAAAGTCGTACGCTGACGTGTCCACTCTGATGATGACGTCATCGTCTTCATCATTATTTTCATTAATCCCATTTTGCTCTTTCTTCTTGGAAATTCACTTTGTGCTACAATACAACTCTTCAATTTTTATTCTATTTTCTTAATTTTTTTATGTTATATTTTTAATATAATATATAAATTAAAAAATATATCTATATAATAAAAAATTTAGAACATGAGATTAAAAATACTTATAAATTATAATAAAAATTATATACTACAACTTTACAGTTATAAATTTGTCTTTGAAAAATTACACGTCAATAACACTTCAATTGGTTTTATGATTGGTTTTATGGGGGTGTGCATAGAATTGAAGTGTTAGTGTGTTTAACTCAGTTTTATCAAAAAATAAAATTATTCGAATGTCAAAAACAAGTGACATGATGAGCGGGTGAGTGATGAATATTAGATGTTAAATATGGCAGACGCTTACAAAATATTTTAATTGTTGTGTTTTTAAAATTAAAAGTACCACTATTTCAAAGAATCAAAAAGTCTAAGAGTTTTAACTTTTTAAGCTACAAAATTGATATACCAATTTTTAAAATTTTCACATGGACTAAATATTTTAAAGTTTTAAATATAACTAATGATGCAAAAATAATTGGATAAACAATATTTATAATGTCATTTTACATAAGACTCGAAAAATAATTAAATTTATAAAACTAAAATTGAGTTATATTTAAGTAAATAATAAAAAAAAAATGACAAATAAATTTGACATTTTAATAAAAAAAATTGAAAATAAAAAAATAAATTTAAACAATAAATTTTTTTGAGGTCAAAATTGAATGGAATTCAAAATAAAAAAGGTTAGATTGTAATTTTGTTTATATTATTAAGAGAATTAAAGTTAAAAAAAATACAAGAATGAGAGGATAACAAGTCTCTTTGATCAGAATTCACGGTATGATTTAGAAGACTTTGTAAATAATTTAATACAAGGTTGAGATTATAAATTTAATGGAGAGTTTTGAGACAACAAATTAGTTTATTACAAGTTTAATTAATGTATTACATGTATTAATGTCGTTTTTATGTCGTAACTACTACCAAAAAAACTAGAAATTTTATCCCAAGATCTCACGTGTATATCACGTGGCACTTCACGGTTCAAAATCTTCTTTTCTTCCTCCCTACAAATCAACGGTCAGGATTTCTCCCACAGTCTTTCTTTGACCACGTTGAAGCCACCATAAATATCACAACCTTACTCCCACTTTCATTTCCCTTCTTACCAAAACTCAAAACCATGTCTACTCCTGATTGGACGAAATTCTACCAGCAAAATTTCTCCAGCGGGGTTTCCTCCGATGCCTCTGCCGCCGCCACTTCTGCCGCCGGGATCACTTCAGGTCCCTCAGGGTCGAACCTCAGCCCAGATGGCAGAGTTTCCAAGCCTGCACGCAGACGTTCCAGGGCTTCCCGGAGAACCCCAACAACTCTGCTCAATACAGACACCACAAATTTCCGTGCCATGGTCCAGCAATTCACCGGCGGACCCACCACGCCTTTCCCATCTGCTCCGCCACACCCTGCCGGTGCTGCAACGAGTTTCAGTTTCGGCCGTCAAGTTCATCATCCTCAGGTTTCTCCTCCAGGTGGTTATCGTTTACAATACCAGCTTCCACAGCAGCAGCAGCAAAACCTGCAGAGTCAAGGATACATGATTTCTTTGAGCAACGAAAACCCTGGAGCCGGAACCGGAGATGGGTTTTTCCAGAGACTTGGAGGGAGTCACCGGCCGCCGAACACGGAGGTTTCCGATGGGTTTTTGATCGAGATGAACGCTGTTACTGTTCCAAGGCCTCCGGGTTCAAGTTCTAATGAGAATAGAGGGAATGGATTCATGTTTTGAAAGAGACGTAAAGGAAAGGAAATGAAGAAAGTTAGGTACTGACTTGTGTTTGGGGATCAGAAGCATTGACTCTATTGTAAATATTATTTTGTTTTCATTTCACACATTTTAACTGTTTTCAATGCTTCCTTAGATTAGATTAACTCTAATTGGGGGGGATTAAGTATTAATTAATTAGTGTCAAGTTCTTTTTAAAATGCTCTTGCTGTTTACCATGGCTAATTTATCCTAAGCCCCAGTGGGTACTCTTCAATACGAGGAATGGTAGTGGTTTTGTTCTCTTGTTGCATCGCATATGGTGTAAAACATTCGCTTAATAAAATTTAGTTATATATATATATATATATTATTGTGTGGTTTTATTCCTATGGTTAGAAATTTTAAATTTAAATGCATAAAATTAAAAGAGAAAATTAATATTAATTAAATATTATTAGTTATAGTGATACATGAAATATTAATGAAAGGGATGGGATTGGATTTGAGTGAGAAATGGGGTGGGAAGAGGGGGTGAATGTGAGCTAATCAAGGGGACCCATTTGTGTCAAAAGGAGGAAATTTGCAAATTCACAAAGTCAAATTTATATGCCCTAATCTTTGCTAATTTGAATTAGTAATTTTCAATATATATATGCTAAAGTGTTGAAATTTTTTACCTCGTGGATCATCAAAAGTGTTTCTATTTTGACTTTGCATATCATCTATGAATTGAATTGATTATTTGTATATGCTTTGGATTTGGATTTAATTAATTTCTAGCTAGCTTTATTACTTATAATATAATGTGAATGTGAATGTTTTGATCTTATTTTGACCAATATTCTCTCAAAATAATTATAAATCTTGCTCTAATAATTTCAAAAATTTCAACTTAAAAAGAAAAAAGAAAAAATAATAATAAATTTTTTAAATATTAATAAAGAGAGTTTTAGATAGGATATATATATATATATATATATATATTTGTGTCATCTATTCATATTAATTCATTATTAAAATAATCTAGAATATATAGATGAGATAAATTTTTTTTTCAACATATGGCATAATTTAATTGAATGAATATATTAATATAGAGAGTTTTAGATAGGATATATATATATATATGTATATATATTTGTGTCATCTATTCATATTAATTCATTATTAAAATAATCTAGAATATATAGATGAGATAAATTTTTT
>JAXCLQ010000003.1:12131541-12142880 GCA_035584115.1 Cedrela odorata
TTTCAGAGGTCCTTCCTGAAGCTCGTCATTGCTTTTGTTTGTGGCATGTATTAGGGAAGGTTTCCGAAAATCTGGGTCGTGTAATTAAAGAGCACGACAACTTTATGACAAAGTTTGAAAAATGCATCTATAGGTCATGGACAGAAGAAGAGTTTGGAAGAAGGTGGTGGAAACTTCTTGATAGATTTGAACTTCGAGAGAATGAATGGATGCAGTCATTATATGAAGATCGTTTACACTGGGTGCCAAACTACATGAAGGATACCTTTTTAGCCGGGATGTCAACCATTCAGCGATCTGAGAGCGTAAACTCCTTCTTTGATAAATTTGTGCATAAGAAGACTACTGTGCAAGAGTATGTAAAACAGTATGAAACGATTCTTCAAGATAGGTATGAAGAGGAAGCCAAAGCTGATTCCGATACATGGAACAAGCAACTTGCATTGAAATCGCCATCACCATTTGAAAAGAGTGTTTCAGGGGTGTACACTCATGCAGTATTCAAGAAATTTCAAGCTGAAGTTTTGGGTGCAATTGCTTGTCATCCTAAACAGGAAAGTCAGAATGATACGAACATTATATTCAAAGTTCAAGATTTTGAGAAGACTCAGGACTTCATTGTTATGTGGAATCAAATGAAGTCTGAAGTTTTCTGTGTATGCCGATTATTTGAATACAGAGGTTATCTATGTAGACATGCATTGATTGTTCTTCAAATTCGTGGGCTTTCTGCCATCCCACCTCAATATATTTTGAAACGGTGGACAAAAGATGCAAAGAGCAGGCAGTGTTTTGGTGAAGAATCTGATCAAATGCAATCCAGGGTGCAACGATATAGCGATTTATGTCAGCGGGCAATGAAATTGAGTGAAGAGGGATCATTGTCTCAAGAGAGTTACAGTATTGCATTTCGTGCACTAGATGAAGCTCTTGGAAATTGTTTGAGCGTAAATACTTCTAATAAGAGCCTTGCAGAAGCCGTCACATCACCAACTCATGGTCTGATCTGCATTGAAGATGATAACCAAAGTAGAAGTATGAGCAAGACCAATAAAAGAAAGAATCCAACAAAGAAAAGAAAGGTAATCTCTGGATTGTGATTGGCATTCTTACACCCTTGTTATGCACTAGTCAAATTTCTCAAAAACGATTTCCTTTATACGTTTCAGGTGAACTCAGAGCAGGAGGCTATGACTGTCGGGGCACAAGAGAGCTTGCAACAAATGGTTTGTGTTGTATTATGAATTTATTAGGATTTGTTGAATAAAATTATAACTTAAAATTGATTTGTGGAGATTCAGGCAATTTCTACGTATCTGGAAAAGATTGTTGAGTTAGATTATGATTTTTTCTCAGCAACCATAACTCTATTGTTGTAGGACAAATTAAACTCAAGAGCAGTAACCACCGTAGATGACTATTACGGCACACAACAGAGTGTGCAAGGAATGGTATGATTTGATTCAATTCATTATCTTCTGATATACATGAATTACATTTGTTGGAAACGGTGTTTCCATTCGCATTTAATGGACATGGCGCACATTGCCTTTTTGCAGGTACAACTTAACTTGATGGCACCAACACGTGATAATTACTATGGGAATCAACAGACCATTCAGGGGCTGGTATGTGAATACGAATATAATCCAATAAAAGAAAATAGCTATTTAATAATAGTGGTAGTGCAACACAATTGAGAGTAATTTATTAATATGCGGTTTTTAATATTGTAGGGACAGTTGAATTCAATTACGCCAAGCCACGATGGTTATTACAGCGCACAGCAAAGCTTGCATGGGCTGGTATATTATCTTACTTCAAGTTGTTGGTGATTACATTTATCATGGAATTCATATGGCGGTATTTTACCCACTGTAGTTTGATTCTTGCAGGGACAAATGGATTTCTTCCGAACACCAACTAGTTTCACCTACGGTATTCGGGTGAGTTCGCTAGATATGATATATTCTGAAGTTAGTAGAATTTTATCATTTATACTTGTAGGATTTCAAAATTGCAGGATGATCCCAATGTGAGGACGGCACAATTGCATGATGATGCATCAAGACACGCGTAAAGAGAGCCCTATCCGTGCTGTAAAGTGAGTTCTTATTTGCAATAACTATCTTTTCTTCGTGTTCCATGACCCCGGTAACAAACTAGATTGTTTTGCATTGTAGGCAAAGCGGGAAACGATATTATTTTATTTTGGGGGCAGCCCGAAAGAATGTAACGGAGGCCTGGATGTATTCTGTAAAGCACGAAATGTATCAAACTGAAGAGGAACTTCTGGTTGCTGGCTGTAAGATAAGAGATAGAATTAGGATGTTGCTTTTATATTTATGCAGTAGAGAAAGTCCGAAACAGATTTGGGTTCGTGATGATTGATCACTTGTAAAGCTTGTTGTATTATTGTATCTATGATTATCACAGGCTTATTAAGCCTAAATAGTGTTCGCTCGAAATCAGGGAAAAAAAAACTTATTTTCCATTTGATCATGATTATATCATATATTTCAATGTTCATATGCCACTGTTTGTCAATTAGGGGTAATAGCAAGTGACAGAATACAGAAAGAAAGAATGTTTGCATAGGCTTAATCAAAGACATATTCCTTGGCCCATTTATGGTCTTAGAAAAGGAATCATTTGGGTTGCAAGCCCAATACATTGTATTTGGGCTGGACAGGGATCACTTAGACCTTTTTCATTTTTTGTTTTTAAAATAATTATGCACCAAAATTAAATTAAAATTGAAAATAAAATAAAATAAAATTATCAGGCACGCGCGCCATAAAAGTTGGCCCGGAGAAGAACAACAAAGAGAGAGATATAAACAAACAAAGAAATGGATAACGAAAGTCCAAAAGACATAACGCGCCCAGAAGACACGAAGGAAAGAGGCAAGTGAGATAAGCGAGTGGAATTCGCCAGAAAAAGTCTCGCAGCGTTTTGGCGAGTGAACTCAAACCCTAATCTTACTGATTTCCTCCCCCCACTCGCCTCTTCACCCACTCGCTCTGGTTTTCGGCCTTTTCCCGTTTCTTTATATTTAAGGAAGATCAACGACGGTGCTATTTCTTCACTCGAGGTTTCTTTTTCTCTCTCTCTCGAATTTATCCTTCGTGTTTTGGATTTTTCTGTTTGGTTGCTGAGAAAACTGGAGAAATGCACTGTTCTGGAACAGATCGTGCTGTCTCTGGTTCTCTCACCGTCCAAACAGAGTGTGTTGCTTTTGCTTGTGTAATTAAAGCCATGAAATGCGTGTGAATGTGTGCTTGTACTTGCTCTGTTACAAGAAATAAAGACTGGTGATTGATTTGGTAGCCTAGCTGTCTAAGAATATAATTTAGGTCTTTGAAGCTGAAGTGGATGAGAATGATGGTTTTCAAGATTGTATGTATAGTGTGGTAATTTTGAAATAACTAGTGATCGCTCTTAGAATTTAATAATCTGGTAGGTAAGAATGGTTAACCTATTTCTTCTATATTATTTTCCTTTTTCGATTAACATGTTGTATTGATTATGAACAGTGGAGATTATTAAAATAGGAAGTAGAGGGGGAATATTTAGTGTTTTGAGATGTTGAGTATTAAGTTTTGACGAGTTTGGTACAGTAAGGCTGAGAATATATTGAACTTAAAATGCAACTTTATGATTGTGCTATAATATAGCTTAACTTGCATCAATTTCTATTGCATCTTATCACTTATGCTCATTTATTTAGTTTGGGAGGGGACTGTTTTCAGGTAGCATTGTAGATGATCTACTGCAAATAGTGGAATTACTGGATGGAAATATAACTTAGGACAACTTTTTGTTGAAACATGATAAGGTCAGTGAGGAGCCAAAATATGGTGGATGATATGGTGAGTGGACAAGACAATGTACATGATAGTGGTGGTATGAGTCAAAATGTGGTTGATGTCGGGGATGCAGTGTATGGCAGAGATGGTGTGATTGATTCTTCGAAAATGGCTGCTGTGGGGGTTGAAGGGGAATCAAATTTCGAACCACGCAATGGTATTGAATTTGAATCACATGAGGCAGCCTACTCATTTTACCAAGAATATGCAAAGTCTATGGGATTCACCACCTCAATAAAAAATAGTAGGCGCTCAAAGAAATCTAAGGAATTTATTGATGCCAAATTTGCGTGTTCTAGATATGGGTTCACGCCAGAATCAGATAGTGGCAGCAGTCGAAGATCAAGTGTGAAAAAGACGGACTGCAAAGCCAGCATGCATGTGAAAAGAAGGCAAGATGGGAAATGGATTATTCATGAATTCATAAAGGAGCATAATCACGAGCTTTTACCAGCGCTAGCATATCATTTTCGAATTGGCAGGAATGTAAAATTAGCTGAAAAGAATAACATTGATATTTTGCATGCTGTTAGCGAACGGACAAGAAAGACATATGTTGAGATGTCTAGACAATCTGGTGGGTGTCGTCATGGTGGGTTTTTAAGTAACATAGATAATCAATTTGATAAAGGCCAGTCCTTGTCTTTGGACGATGGAGATGGTCAAGTTTTGCTCGAGTATTTTAAGCATATCAAGAAGGAAAATCCCAAGTTCTTCTATGCAATGGATTTGAATGAAGAGCAGCGCCTGAGAAATTTGTTCTGGGTTGATGCAAAAAGTAGGGATGATTATATCTCTTTTAATGATGTTGTTTCTTTTGATACCTTTTATGTCAATATGAACGACAAATTGCCTTTTGCTCCTTTTGTTGGAGTGAACCATCACTGCCAGCCCATGTTACTTGGATGTGCGTTCATTGCCGATGAGAGTAGATCTACTTTTATTTGGTTACTGAAGACATGGCTTAGAGCAATGGGTGGGCAAGCTCCCAAGGTTATAATCTCTGACCAAAATAAAGTCTTGATGACTGCAATTGAAGAAGTCTTGCCAAATACACGTCATTGCTTTGCTCTTTGGAATATATTAGAAAAGATTCCTCAAATTCTTGTTCATGTTATCAAACAGCATGAGAATTTTTTGTCAAAATTCCACAAGTGCATTTTTAAATCATGGACCGATGAAGAGTTTGATATGAGATGGTGGAAAATGGTGACTCGTTTTGAGCTTCAAGATGATGAATGGGTTCAATCATTGTACGAAGATCGAAAAAAGTGGGTGCCTACTTACATGGGGGGTACTTTTTTGGCTGGAATGTCTACAACTCAGCGTTCAGAAAGTATGAACTCTTTCTTTGATAAATATATCCATAAAAAAATTACGTTGAAAGAGTTTGTGAAACAGTATGGGAATATTCTTCAGAATAGGTATGAAGAGGAAGCCATAGCAGACTTTGATACATGGCATAAACAGCCAGCATTGAAATCTCCTTCACCTTGGGAAAAGCAAATGTCAACAGTGTACACACATGCAATATTTAAGAAATTCCAAGTCGAGGTTTTGGGTGTAGTTGGCTGCCATCCTAAAAAAGGAAGTGAAGATGGAAAAATTGTAACGTATAAAGTTCAAGACTGTGAAAAGGATGAATATTTTATGGTTACATGGAATGAATTGAAGCCAGAGGTTTCTTGTTTCTGTCGTCTCTTTGAATACAAGGGTTTTCTTTGTAGACATGCAATGATTGTTCTCCAAATTTGTGGTCTTTCAAGCATACCACCTCATTATATTTTGAAAAGGTGGACCAAAGATGCAAAGAACAGGCAGTTGATATCTGAAGGCGCAGAGCGGTTACAAACTAGAGTGCAACGTTACAATGATTTATGTAAACAAGCCATTGAATTGAGTGAAGAAGGATCATTATCTGGCGAGAATTACAATGTTGTTTTTCGGGCATTAGTAGATGGACTGAAAAATTGTGTGAATGTCAACAATTCCAACAATAGTGTTCTGGAATGTAGTAGCCACGCTCAAGGTCTTCGAGAAGCAGAAGACATAAATCAAGGAAGCTTTGCTGCTAAGTCAAGTAAGAAAAAGAATACAATCAGGAAAAGGAAGGTTAGTTCTGGAACTAGAATTGTTGATTGATTTGCTTATATTCTCTGTAATCTGTATCTACTGCTACTGTGTTCCGATAATAGGAAAAATAAAAAGGAAGAATTAAAAAGTATTGAAGAGTTTTCCCTTGTATTTCAGGTACAGTCAGAGCCGGATGTCATACTAGTTGAGGCACAAGAAAGCTTGCAGCAAATGGTTTGTCCTATCTCAGTTTCAGTCATGATATAGTTATTATGTGCATCTGATACAGTAAAAATGACGTTACAGTTCTGTTTATGTACCACTCCATTTTGTGTCTAAGAGCATTTTCCTCTATTTAATCGTTACTGTGAAGTATGACGGTTTGTGAATCCACCTGCAGTATGATTCCAATTATCGTAATCTTGTAATTTGTTTGACCCACAGTGTGTTACGTTGGATCATAATAATCTTAATTTGGCATTTATGCTTGTAGGAAAATCTAACTTCCGATGGGATAGCCCTTAACAGTTTCTATGGTGCTCAACCAAATGTGCAAGGATTGGTATCACATTTCTTTTTTACTTTTGACTGTTCAATAAGCTATGATATGCTGTTTTCTAAATAAAATATTATCTCAATTATGTTAATATTCGACTGAATCTGATTATTGCAGGTACAGTTAAACCTAATGGAGCCGCCTCATGATGGTTACTATGTTAATCAGCAGAGCTTGCAGGGGCTGGTAAGTTGTGCTTCAATTACTACAATAAGGTGTATTGTGCGATGAATGACCTATATGATGGTTTATGTACCTGTAGGGGCAGTTGAACTCAATAGCACCCAGCCATGACGGGTTTTTTGGGACTCAACAAAGCATGCATGGGCTGGTATGATTGTATTTTGAAGTTGACGTAACAGACATGAATAGAAATTGAATAATGAGAATATTGATTTGAATGATGAAGCTTACATAATAATGATTCTGTTGATGTAGGGACAGTTGGATTTTCGACCTCCAACTGGTTTCAGCTATGGTCTGCAGGTTAGTTTGGAGAAGTAAAGGTTTATAGATGGAATTCACATATAAACTATATGTCCTAATGCACGATATTTTTATTTTGCCCGTTTGCAGGATGAGTCCCATTTGAGATCAACACAGTTGCACGGTAATGCTTCAAGACATCCATAGGATTAGGAAGAAGAAACACCTTTTTCAATCTGATTTCAAAGCAAAAGCTTCAACTCGAAGCGGCATAAAAAGATCAGTCATCAGATTCAGCACTCAAGTTGAGCAAAATTATTTGATATCTTACGAGTAATAGAGTTTTGCATTTTTCAATCTGAAGTTGTTAATCAGAAATGGTGCCCGCTATGACAACCTCAACCATCTCACTTTATGCATCAAACTAAGTTAGATCCTATTTAACTGCAATGCTGAAGCTGTGAGGGCGTCGGAAAAACTTGACTATTCGACTATATCTGAGGTGGTCTAGATTTCTTGCCTCGTGGAATAGATGCTAAAGTTGTGCTAGAAAGGGAATTAATACAAGAAAATGATCTTGTGCTGTGCAAATTATTGATGTGGAATTGAATGTTAGTAGCCTCTGTAAATGATCTTGTGACTTGGTCTATAATTTGTTGTGCTATATTCATTTCTCTTGATCTTGTGAATTTTAGCAAGGAATTACTCTCTTAGCAATTCAGAAATGTTTGTTTATTAACAATATATGAATGATTGTTTCATGCATAACCCTTTTAAAGTGATTATGTTGTTAAAACTTTTTAATAATGAAATTATTTATTTATTTATAAGTTAAAAGATATTTAGATAGATGATATTATTAAGATTGAATTCTCTTACATCAAAATTCCCTTATATCATGTTTATTTTACATGTATGTAAAATAATTTGAAATGTATATTTATTATAATTTATTTAATTAGATTTTATCTTATGGTAAAAAATAAAATTATTCTAATTAATAGGTGGTTATCAAATTGGTTCTTTTAATTTTAAAAATAACAAATAATTTTATATATTTATCATTGGCATCAAATCCATTTCTGTCTCCAACTCGAATAACAAAAGTAAATTTACGACAATTCTATTATTTTTATCGTACGGTTTAATAAATCTTAAAAATAATTAGATAGTTTAGAGTCTATTTTGTAGCCATAACAAACCGCAAGAATTCATTTTAATTAAATTTTTATTACATTAATCAAGGGTATATCAGTAAATGGGTGTAGATAAATTAATTTTATTGACATGGTAAATTAATAAGGACGAATTTGATACAAATGATAAATTTGTGGACCTATTTATTATTTTGCTAACAATAAGTGTAACGTATATAAACCTGACGCACCCGGTTCAGTCACGGTCTGAACTTCTAAATTCTTTCCCTCGCTCGCTCTCACTCTCTCCGACGGCAGTTGCTCTTGACGGGGGTACGTTTCTTACTCGTCACTGTTTTTATATATATATATATATAAAGAAAATTCCCTTTCCGGTTATTGTTTGGTTGTCGTGAAAGTTGAAGAAAAAATGGAGAGAAAATTATTGAAGACAAAATGGAGAGAAAATTAAGTGTAAATTTGAAAGTCCTGTAAAATATTATTCTTAAGGCATTGATGCGACTTTGAAAAGCTTAAACTTAGTAGGGCGTAGTTAAATTACGCTCAGCTGAGTAAAATTTTTTAATCTAAACTTCAATTCGGAATATTTTGAAACTGAACTTTTGTGTTCAATTTTCTTTTATTTTCTAGGTAACCAAACATAGAGTTATGTAGCAGTATGTTTGGCAATGCTCTTTGCACTGATTGATCGTCTCCCTTTCTGATTAATTTATTGGATTTTCCCCCCTCCTTTCTTTTTCTGACAAAGGTTGGAGCTTTTTGAAAATTGGCAAAAGCTTGATGTGGATATTAAGTTTGATTATTCTGGCTTTTAGATGATCAATATGATGTATTGTGCAATTTTAGATAATTGTGACCTCTGATGATCCATTCTTGATAGATGTAGAACGACTCCATTTTTTTCTTCAATTTTCAGGTATCTATGGTTAAATGAGTTTTCCTGTCAAATAAATTTAGTTTTGGCTATAGAGATAGATCTTGAGGTTCCTTCAAATGAAACATGATAAGCTAGAGAATGTGTCAAATGTGAATGATGATATAATGAATGGTATGGATGGAAATGATGTTCACCATGGAGACGGGGATTCTCCTAGAATAAGTGAACCCATTGAGGAAGAATGTGTGCCGAGTGCAAGCGATAGAGTTACTAGTGGTGGGAATCAACTGGATGAGAACATGGTTGGAGAAAATGTTGTCCATAAAGGTCATTTGTGAGCCAAAATGGTTTGGAGTTTAAATCAAAGGAGGCAGCTTATTCTTTCTACAGAGAATATGCTCGGTCTGTTGGATTTGGAAGCAAGGGAGAATCTGATACATCCTGCACAATCTTGTCCGAAGACAGGATTCAAGCGGGCTTGCATGTGAAAAGGAGGCAGAAAATGAAAAGTGGGTTATGTATAGTTTCATTAAGGAGCACAATCACGAGATATGCCCGGATGATTTCGATTACGCTATTAGAGAAAGGAGCAAACAATCTGGTATAATTGCATGCCAAAATAAAGGCTTGTAGTTGGCGTTTGATGACGGAGAATTGCAATTGATGTTCGGGAATTTTATAAACATACAAGACGAGAGTCTTTCCCAATGAAACCTTATTTACCTTCAATGCAGTTCACAGCTAGGAACACAATCAGTACTATTGGGGCATTCACAGACGGTAACTCATCGACAAAAGTTTAGCGTGCCAATTAAAGCATCTATGGGAAAATTTAGTGCAAAGAGTGACTAAGTACCTAAAAACCGGTCATACAAGAAGAATAAGAGAGGGCGACCAAACAAATCAGCGACGGTGCCTTCAGCTATAGGCATGGAGCCTACACTTCCCCCTCCCCACTTAACAAATTGGTAAGAAGGTTACCCGCATAGTCCAAAAGATTCATTAGTGCTTGTAGATTGCCATCCACATAACAAGATAAATACTACACAGATTTCGCAACAATAACAATAAGTGAATATGAAAAATGATAAGATGTACTTGAAGTTCAACATTTGTATTTGTTTGTAAATAATATAAGAGAATAGCGGTCTAGAAGTTATTATCCCTTTCAAAAATCAACGAGACAGGCGAGTCCCATGTTTCAGAACGAGAAGAAGGTCCGGCCCAAGGTTCAATATAACCCAAACATTGATATGGGCCTAGGTGTAAAAGCCCAATAAGAAACCGTTTCAAACCTTCTCGAGTGTAGACTGCTTGCACGTGCAAGTAAAGCCAAGAAGACAGTCAATTTAAGGTTGCCGCAAATTGTGCAGCAATGCATAATTCATAACAGTCAAAGCACATGGGCGTAACGCCGTCAAATTCAATGCTGCCTATCGTTTTATTTTATTTCCGGTTTTGTATAATTTCGATATCTTTCCGACGACGATGGGAATTCCATTTAAACAAAAAATTGTCGAGAATTTTAATGATGTAGTCCAAATGCTTGCGACCATTGATATGGGCCTACGTGTAAAAGCCCAATAAGAAACCGTTTTCGAACCTTCTTGAGTGTAGACTGCTTGCACGTGCAAGTAAAGCCAAGAAGACAGTCAAATTAAGGTTGCAGCAAATGGTGCAACAATACATAATTTCGATATCTTTCCGACGACAGCGGGAATTCCATTTAAATAAAAAATTGTCGAGAATTTTAATGATGTCCAAATGCTTGCGAGGATTCAAGGAGGATGTTGATTGTGGCTGTCATGTCGATCTAAAAAAATTTCTCCAAGCTAGGCCCAATTTATTTGTAAGTCAAAGTTTACCCACGTGTTGAATAGTAATTAATGATTTTTTTTCATAAATTAATCTTTATCTCACACGAAATTTATATATAATTAAATCAAAATTATAATAATATTGTACGTACAAACTCTTATATAAATTCTATATATATAAATTTGTAAAATTCTATGTCACTTAATAGAGTTTGGGAATGTGTCAATTCTTAGTGGTATGAACAAAATCGTGAGAAATTAGAACCGAGTTCATTGTGTCATTATTTTTTATGCTTGAGTAATATTGTGTTAATTGAATTAAATAATCACAAAAATAATACAATAATATTATATTATTATTATTACGTCTCATATATATGTATATATATATATTAAATTTATTAAAAATGTAATATTTGACGATAACATAATGCTATTGTATAATTTTTTTATACAAAATAATATGTATAAGAGGTGGTATACATACTAATACTTTTGAAATTATAATATTTTTATTTAATTTTAATAATTAAACAACAATTAAAATATTTGCTTACTCTTATA
>JAXCLQ010000003.1:12156142-12174243 GCA_035584115.1 Cedrela odorata
TTAGTCATTAAACTAATGATATTATTATTATTATTCTAATTAAGCATGTTGGTTATGGAATCTATTGATTTAGATAAATTTAAAATTAGGATATTGCAATTTTTAAATTTAAATAATTGATAAATATAAATTATTAAATTAAAATAAATTATTTTCAAAAGGAGAGAAGAATAATTAATCTCTAAATTTAACACGTAGAAAACAATAAAATAAAATTGTGCCCTACAATTGCGTTATTTTATGTTGACTAATACATCATCATCATCATCAATAAAGCTTTTCCTTCGGTGGGGCCCGGAGTAGGGACCACAGAAACCGATGTCCACTCTGCTCCAGCGCGCATGCTATCTCTTTCACCTGATCCTCTGCGAAGCTTCCCATGCTCCCGAAGCAGAGGAAAACAACTGAAGATTATGGTTGATCATCAAGCCACGTCATGATTTCTGGGCCCAGATCATCTGATGATTTCATTTGTTATGAAGTCTAGCCCTATTTATAAGTTACAATTTAGGTTTTCTATTGATTGGTGCTCACATGGCATACCCAAATTTACATATAAATAAATTGAAATAAATATTACAAACAAAAAAAATAACTACTGAAGTACAAAAGACTAATTTAATGAAAGATAGAGCTTAAAAATTTTGATATTCAATAATCCAAGATTTTTCTAGTATTTGAATTCTTGTCACTTGCATGTTTGCTCCACACATTTATCATCTTACGTTGTTATTTCATTCACTTGTCATTCATGTGATTTGAAAACACAAAAAGGAATCTTTGATTTTCCTCGTAACAGTCACATAAATAAGACTGTCACTTGCACAATTCATCAATATTAATAATTACGACGATATTCCACAAGTGGACTTAAAAGAAAGATTGAGTAATTTACACACCACAATCTCTCTGTCTCTCTCTCTCTCTTTCTCTTTCGTGCTAGTCCAAGTACAATTAGCAGAAAATGCCACCCTACATTGTGGAAAAATTAAGCACAAAATGCACGACGATATTCAATTTCGTGTTTGATTAATTGGACTCTTATGATTATTAAAACAAATTAAAACAATTCATGGACTTCCTTGACTGCTTTGAGATAACATAGCCCATAATTTTGTGTGGATGACAATGTGATATCTTCATCTAAATAGGCCTTTCCAGACTTTCATCTAGATTGGATTTTAGATTAGATTTGCTTCAACCATTCATATCCACAACGTTAAATGCAAAATTGTCCAAGAAAAGGACTAAGAATGATAACAACACAAATAACAAGAAGACAAATATACGAAAACAACACAACATAATGTTAATATTTTGTGTTGTTTACTTAAAAAAGTGGTCTTAGGCATATATGTAAAAAGTAGTAGTAAGCCTGCTACATTTTTCTTCATTAATTATTGGTTTCAATTATATATGATTCCTTCTTGAGTGCACATTTTATATATGTTTAATATTTGGGTAGAATTATAATACATTGTCATATTATACAACTCCTTGACTCAACTCTTTTATTATACTTTTGAACTATTTTCTTGACTTGAAAAATCATCAATCAGGATATACAAAAGTGCCTAAATCCTGATTCCAGGGAATGATGCTAAATTCCTTTCTTGTATTTGTATGTATGGTAATCATATTTCAATGGCCTTTTTAAGAATAAAAAATAAAAAATAAAAAAAGCGAGGAAAAGAAAGAATCACTAGAAGAAATCAGTTACCTGTTAAATCTGGCATGAAAGCAATTGAAACTCCTGTAAGAAATCTCCTTCAATCTCTCAGACTTGATAATATGATTCATTACGGTACAGAGGCATAAGGGGCAGTGCGTGTGGATGGACCAACTGACGCCACTTGCCTTGGAGTTCATTCGGCCTGGTCATCGCCAAGTAAATGCAACGGGCGTTATAGCGGTGAAGCAAGCTCGGTGGTCACGTATTGAACAGTTGGCACTCCATCGGCTTCAGTTTTTCACCAAGCGCGACTCCTGGCTTGCGGGTGCGTTCGGTATCCGGTGTTGGTTACCCGTAAAAAGGAATTCATCGGTGTCGGTGCTCCCATCCGCTATGTACCTTTTCCCATATAATTCTTGCTAGTTTTTGCAACTCCTAAATATGTCCCCAGATTGATCCAAGATTAATACCTAGTGCCACAAGATGAACATGCTTTTCTCTGGTTTTGCAACCCATTAAACAGTTGTTTCGGTACAACCATGACTGTAATTCTCAGAAAATAATAATAATATTTGAGATATTTGTAAAACTTTTAATGAAATCATTCTAACAACCCTGTAAGTAATTTCTTGTTCACCTGAAACCAAAGAGCACGATGCTTTTAATTGAGATTTGGATTAGCTGTAAATTGTGTTTGGATGCAAAGAAAAATGAGAAAGAAAAATTAACAGGGAGAGAAAATTCACTCTAGAGTACTCTTTTTTTACAGCTGTATAACAGATTCTACAATTACCTTTAACAAGTAATCTAACTGATAACTTAACCGAGATCTCTTCTCTTCAGCGCTGTATCACAGGCACCTATGATTTTGTTGTCAGCACTTTTCTTCTCATGCATCACCACACGCAGACGCAGTATTAAAGTCACCTATTGTTGCTCTATATTCTATTATTCCCCTTCAAGCTCAACGGTATGAAGTAGACATTGAGCTTGGATCGAAATGCTACAAACTGGGGATAAAATAGAGGTTTGGTCAATACATTTGCCACCTAATCTAAGCTGGGAATATAACAAACTTCAAGTTCTTTGCTAAGAATTTTATAACGGATAAAATGAATATTAAGCTCTATATATTTCGTACCAGCATGAAATACAAGATTTTTGGCTAAGGCAGCAACACTTATATTGTCAGACCAAATAATAGGAGATGAAGAGGGTAGCAGACATAACTCCTTTAGAAGAGATTGGATCCACGTGAGTTCAGCAGATGCAGAAGCTAAGGCTCTGTATTCAAATTCAATGCTCGAACGAGCTACAACTTGCTGCTTTTTAGAAGACCAGGATATTAAGTTATCTCTAATATACACACAGTATGCACCAGTACTCTTGCGATCATCAAGGTAACCCTCCAATTAAGCTTCGATAAAGCCTAGGATCAGAGAATGGATCAGAGTCATTCTTGAAGACTTTTTGGCTTGAGTTCATTGGTATATCACATCTTTTATAGGAATGTATGTTGGCTCGAGTCAGTAAATCTTTGATATACTTTGCCTGGGATAAATGCAATCCTGAACCAGAGTTTGTGACCTCAATACTAATGAAGTAATTGAATGTACCAAGTTCCTTGAGTGCAAAGCCAGAACTGATGGTTTTGATGAAGGATTCAGTAAGCTTGTTATCAGAACTTGTAACAAGTATGTCATCCATATAGACAAGTACCAGTAACAAGGAAGAGAATGTTAGCTGAAAGAACAAAGATGAATCTGCCTTTGAGTTTTGAAATCCCCATGAAAGAAGAGACTTGCTGAGCTTATCATACCATGCATGTGGGGCTTGCTTCAGACCATATAAAGCCTTGGTTTATTTGCAAATGTGAGTGGGAAACTTGGAGTCCTGAAATCCCTCGAGTTGAGGCATGTATACAGCTTCAGAGAGTTCACCATTTAAGAATGCATTATTTATATCTAATTGCCTAATCTTCCATCCTTTCATGATAGCAATACAAGGAACAATACGAACTGTAGATGTCTTAACTACTGCACTAAAGGTTTCAAAATAATCAACATCAGCAGTTTGATAAAAACCTTTGGCAACTAGCCTTGCTTTGAGCTTTGAAATTGACCCATCTGCATTGTGTTTGACTTTAAAGACCCATTTGTTCCCTACCAGCTTGTAGTCAGGTGAGAATGAAACCAATTTTTAAGTTTTGTTATTCAATAAAGCCTGGTATTCAGTCTGCATTGCTTGTTGCCATTGTGGATCATTTAGAGCTTGATCAATAGTTACAGGTTCAGAATCAGAAATGTGACTATTTAGAAATGCCTTAGGCTTAAAAATTCCATATTTGGCATGTGTGATCATGGGATGAGTGTTGGTAAGTATAAGATCAGAATGTGTGTTGAGATGATTATCTGAAGCAGAATGGTTATTGACTGAGAAATCAGTAGAAGATGAAGCATTAACTGAGATGACATCTGAGTAATTATTTGAAAGATTTCAATTAACTGAAGCAGAAACATTACTTGAAGAAGGAGAAAAGCTGTGTGAGATGAACCTGGAATAATAAGAGACTAGACGAATAAAGGAAGAAATAGAAGAATGAACAAAAGTAGAGATAGGATTGGAAGAGGGAAGTGGAAATATAGTAGAAAATGGAAACTCATCTTCATTGAACAACACATGTCGAGAAATGTAGATTTTTCCAGAGGAGTGAAGGCATTTGTAGCCTTTATGAAGTGGGCTGTATCCCAAGAAAATACATTTTGAAGAGTGAAAGTTGAACTTATGAGTATTATAATACTTTAAGAATGGAAAGCCGCTGCAACCAAAAACTTTCAAGAAGTTGTAATCAGGTTTGACAGAATGCAATTTTTCAAATGGTGAAATGAGACTTAAAACCTTTATTGGTAGTCTTTATCATAAATACAACCGTATGTACTGCATCCCACCAAAATTTTAATGGAATGAAGGCTTGAGATAGTAAGGTTAGTCCTAGCTCCATAATGTGTCTATGCTTCCTTTCTACCACTCCATTTTGGTGGTGAGTATAAAGACATGAATACTTATAGGTAATACCAAATTGTTTGAGTGAAGGGATAAAGGCAACAAATTCTCCACCACCATTAGATTGAAACACTTTGATTTTTCTTTCAAGTTATTTTTTCACTTGAAGTTTAAAAAGAAGAAAGGTGGATAGTGCATCTGATTTCAACTTTAAAGGGAAAATCTAACAATATCGAGTATAATCATCAACAAAGCTTATGTAATATCTATAACCAAGTGTAGAGATGGTAGAAGAGGGTCACTAGAGATTTGTATAAAGCAATTCTAATGGAGATGTAGTTTTGATTTCAGTGGTGGGAAAATTTAACTTGTGTGCTTTACCACATTTGCATGCACACAAAATTCAGGTTTCAAGGTCTTATTGACATGATCAAAAGTTTTACAACTTTGTAATATAGATTCTAAGACAAGCTTACTGGGATGACCTAGCCTTCTATGCAACACATTCATGGTTCTTAATGAGTTCTCTTTGGCAGTAATGTCAACAAATGAGGCATTTGACACATGCTTATTACAAGAAGTATTCAAAGATGAAGCAATATTTGTAGCAGAAGATGTTATAGCAAATTTTGACAGGTTTTGTATAATAGGTCAACAATAAGAAAACATTGATATTGATTTTGAGACACAAGCATTCATAGCAGATTTTGAGAGGTCAGAGGAAGAACCAAGAAGAAGCTTATATAATCCCTTCACAACAATGCCCCTCATTAGTATTTTGTTCCTCTTCTATTCCTTAATCAAACAGAAAACACCATGAAATTAAACTACAAGATTATTGTCAGTGGTTAGCCTTGAAATACTGATCAAATTCTTGGTTATTTGTGGCACACATAACATTTCTTTTAAGATGATTTTCTGTGATGTAAGAGAGAAGTCAAGATGTTTAAATGAAATGGTGGTATTATCAACATGAGTAATTTGCAAGCCTAAACTATTTCCAATAATCAATTTGTCTTTACCTGTAAACTCATAACTTGTATTGAGATTGTTGACATTATTTGTCAAATAGTGTGTTACTCCAGAGTCTAGATACCAGCCTTCATCTATTGCTCCTTCAGTGTTTGCCAGAAAGGCTGACTTATTTCCTTGTGTTTGATTTGCAGCTGCTAATATTTGGTTCTGCAGTTTTTGATAGATTTGTTGGTAGTGTTGGTGATAAGCTTGTTGTTGAGGCTGTTGTGGTATGTAGTCTCAATTGAATCTATGGTAACATAATGCAACAAAATGGCTTGGCTTGAAACAGATTTGACACATGGGTTTACTATTTCCATGGCCTTCATATCCACCTCTACTGTTTTGAATTTATCTTCCCCTAAAATTTGCTCTTCCTCTTCAATTTCCATGAAAATTTCCAAAATTACTTGATCAAGGATGAGCATATCCTTGATTCAATCCTCCTTGATTAAAGCCTGCTTTCTTTGGAAACTGTTTAGCTTGTGAGAAATTTGCTGCATAATTCCCATGCATATCTGTCACTCGAGAATTGTTTTGTTGCTCCAATCTACTTTCATGTGTTAACAATACAGAGTATACTTCATGTATATTCATAATTTCTCCTTTACCAGTAACATGAATCACAACCGAATCATATTCAGATTCAAGTCCAGCCAGAAGATAGAGTATGAAATCATCATAAAAAATAACATTTCCCGCAGCTGCTAAACTATCAACTATATTTTTCATCTTCAGAAAATATTCTGCTATTGAAGAAGAACATTTCTTTGTCGATTGTAATTGAAGTCTGAGTTGAAGAGGTTTAGCTTTTGATTGAGATTCAAATTATTTTTCTAAAGCTTGCCAAACTTCAAATGCTGATTTGCATCCTATGACCATACCTAACACAGATTCAGTGAAGAGAGTAACTAACCAAGCAGGAGTTGATCCTGTCTTCTCCATACCATATATTCAGGATTTTCAGCAGCTAATTCTTGACTACCTCCAAGTAAGAATCTTTCCGAAATGATTATGACACCATTGATGTAATCTTCTAAGCCATTACCTTTAATTGAAGGTAATACTTGAGATCTCCACGCTAGATAATTCGATCCATCAAGTTTTATCGGCATTGTGAAATTGAACAAAGGTTGTGGTGGTATATTTGTGATAAAAAGATTTGCATTAGCAATAGCCATGGCTTTGATACCAAATTGAGATTTGGATTAGTTGTAAATTGTGTTTGGATGCAAAGAAAAATGAAAAAGAAAAATTAACAAAGAGAGAAACTTGCAACAACTTTATTTTTATTTTCTATATTCTCATATATACATTTCACTACAGGAGCTTTATATTTATACAAAAAATTCATTCCAGAGTACTCTTCTTTTACAGCTGTATAACAGATTCTACAACTACTTTTAACAAGATTATAACAACCTAATCTAATTGAAAACTTAACTGAGCTCTTTTCTCTTCAGCTGTATCACAGGCACCTGTGATTTTGTTCTCAGCACTTTTCTTCTCATGCATCACCACACGTAGACGCAGTATTAAAGTCACCTGCTATTGCTCTGTATTCTATCACTTTTAACTCTTGCTTCTCTTTTTCTTTTTAAATTTTATTCCTAGTGATAATTCAAATTTCCATTTCAATTGGTCTATCCTATGTTGGTACAAATTCTTCAAATTACTGAATTTTCTATTTGAAGTAAATTTTAAAAACCTAAGATAAAAGAGATGTCTAAAATTTCTGTTTAGGAATAATCCAACCCATTTCTAAGAATAAAGTGTAGCAAACATCAAAATGACATGAAATTTCAACCCTATCTTCCCAATGTCTTCAGAGTTTTCACCAAAAGCCAAGTTGTGGAATCCAAATTTTAGTACAGTCACACAATTACTTCACCCAAGAACAATTAATGAAATTAAGTCTGATCTTGATTTGTAAATGAACAGAGCATTACAGAGCCTTTTGCCGTTTTTTGTCATAGATGCATTTGGTATCATTAAGTTAGTTTGTGATAAGGGTTAAGTGATTTAAACATTAGGGTGTATCATGTATTTTGATTCTTTGCCATGTCTTTTTTACAGCTATGCCGATGCTAGTGGTGCTGGAAAGGATGTTTATGAATTTGTAAGTCTAAGTGGCAATGGTTGCTTGTATTCCATTTGTTTCCTACTAGTTATATATATATATATATATATATATATGTAATTAAACGTCTATTGCAGGTTAAAGCTGATGGGATTTCAACATCATACATTATTATGAGGATTGTTAAAGATTACAACCAATGTGTGATGCGCAGCTTGAATCGGGGATACTTAAGAAATTAAAGAGCTTGGTATGAGCTATGTGAAAGTATGGTCTTTATTTTTATGTGCTTGTTTTGTATCTGATTCAGTGCCGACCTAAAAAAGGAAAAAAAAATTCATAGTTTTTTTTAAGCTGGCTTCTGTTTGTTTGGGGAACTTAACTTTTTTTCACCTGTGTAATAGGAAAAGCGATTGAGGGTTAACATGAGATTGAAGAAATTGCAAGAGAAAGTGAAAGAACAACAGGAAAAAGTTGGAGAAAAGGTGTTTACACTTTTATGCCATAATATTGTAATTCTTTATACCTTTGCTTTTCCTTGTTTTAATTCGGAGTGCTTCATGTTTAGCATTTTGTTTAAACATGAACTAAAATGAGACTTGAGTTGGTTTTATTGAATGTTGAAAATGATGTAAGTTGTAACTTTATTTCCCACATTTTTATCATAGGAATTTGCTAGGTATTTACATGGTCAACAATTACTCTTTCTGTATATAATTTTTCTTGTGAGCATCTCCCAAGTTGAAAATTATGTCTGATTGTGTTTGTATAACCTTTACTTATTCATCTTTGAGTTTCATTTATTTTCTGAGCATTTTTCTCTTGCTGTGGGTGTTAAAAATTATGTTTGATTGAGTTTGTATAACATTTACTCTTTTTCGAGTTTCTCTTCCTTTCTTATGTTTCTACTCTTGTAATTTACCTGTCTTTTGTTTGTCCTTTAGAAATTAACCCATAATATTAGTAATTTTGTTGATGTTGTTCGATGGATGGCTCAATTTCATCTGGTGAACTATGCGAGGAGCTCAATTGGATACGATCATTTAGCATTGATAATTTTGATGTAGTTATGTACTGTCTCCTCTTGTTCCCTTTTCCAAATGACTAAAAGTGAAAAATTGATGAACGCGTATCAAGATCTTGGTACCAACAAAACCTTGAAGGAGAAAATGCTTGAAGACTTTGTCCTTTTTCCCTGTCATGCTTCACTTAGCAGGTTCCTATGGTTGTGCTTCCTACCTTCCAATGATGTGTAATCAGTTTTATATTCCCGTCCTGATATTTGTAGATCCAAACTGTTGCAATGCATTGTAATGAGTGGGTAGAAAATGCTGATTGTTGGGTTGCTGGTTTCCTTGAGATGTTTGAAGAAGGGTGCCATAAAATGGTGAGCAAATCTTTGTGATCAAAGATGAAAAGTCCTGTCTTGTATGTGTAAAGAAAGAAGAAAGTTAGGTGGTACCTAACTTCCACCTACCTCTCTTTCCTACCCCTCCCACTTACCTCTCCCACTAACATTTCTCCACTAACTCAACCAAGCCTTTTAGAGGCTATATAAACCCCCCTCCCTATCATTTGATTATCATCCCAAAACAAATGAGTTTTAAGTGAAATGAGTTTTGAAAGAGCTTGAGAAACAAGCTTGAGTGAAGAGCTTGTAAGAGAATTTTTCAAGGGTGAAAAATTCTTGGGTGTAATTGGGATGTGGGTTGTGAGTTGTAAGTATTAGCAAACACTTGTGTAATTTTCTTCTTTCAATAAAGCGATTTACAGCAGATCCAGAGACGTAGGCAGAGTTGGCCGAACTCTGTTATCAAATTTGTGTTTGTTTTATTTCCGCTATTATTTTCACATTCCCGCTAATCTGACTTATAGGGAAGTCAGCGTTATTTCCCCAACAACTAGTATCAGAGCGTTTGGTGACGAATTCTGTTAGTTTTCTGCTGATATACTATTCACATAAATAGTGAATAGTGAATTCGTGAATAGTAAAATTTTGTCGGCGATACGGATTTATCCATAATGGTGTTCTAATACACGATGGTTCGCAAAAATAGTTAGAATCGATCCAGAGGAAGTCAGATTCGAGTGGGAGTGATGACTGTAGACGAAGGGAATGTGAGAATTAAAAAGTTCGATGGTACAAACTTTGGCTTTGGGAAGATGCAGATCGAAGATTATTTGTACCATAAAAAGCTTTATCAACCTCTCTCAGAAAATAAGCCAGAGGGTATGAATGATGAAGAGTGGACTCTTCTTGATAGACAAGCTCTCAAATTTATCCGATTGACGTTATCTCGCAATGTTGCTTTTAATATAGCAAAGGAAAAGACCACGATAGGTCTTATGGCGGCTCTCTCTAGTATGTATGAGAAGCCATCAGCCTCTAATAAAGTGCACTTGATGAGACGATTATTCAATTTGCGGATGACAGAAGATGCATCAGTAGCTCAACATCTCAATGAACTCAATACAGTCACATCCCAATTGAATTCAGTTGGGATTGAATTTGATGAAGAAGTACGAGCATTGATACTTTTGTCTTCTCTACCAGAAAGTTGGAATGCTACTGTCACGGCTGTGGGTAGCTCATCGGGAAGCAATAAGTTAAAATTTGACGATGTTCGTGATCTGGTTCTCAGTGAAGAGATTCGACGGAGAGAGTCGGGGGAATCGTCAACATCTTCAGTTTTGTAAACAGCGTCAAGAGGAAGAAATTCAACTAGAGAAAATAGACGCGGTAGATCGAACTGCCGAGGTAAGGACAGGAGGTCGAAATCCAAGAATCTCAATAATTCCCATAGCTCGAAGGCTGTCGAGTGTTGGAACTGCGGGAAGACCGGACATTATAAAAATCAGTGCAGAAGTGCACCAAAGGATCAGGAGGTGAAGACAGAGGCAAATGTCACTTCTATCTCAGGAGGAGATGATGCGTTGATATGCTCTTTGGAGAGCAAAGATGAGTTTTGGGTATTAGACTCTGAAGCATCATTCCACGCTACTTCACAGAAAGAATTCTTCGAGAGGTATGTCCCCGGAAACTTTGGAAATGTATACCTTGGTGATGATCAACCTTGCGCTATTATTGGTAAAGGTGTAGTGAAGATTAAATTGAACGAGTCTGTTTGGGAGTTGAAGGATGTCAGGCATATTCCCGACCTGAGAAAGACCTTAATCTTAGTAGGGCAGTTGGCTAGCGAAGGCTACACTATGACCTTCTATAGCGATGATTGGAAGATTTCAAAGGGCGCAATGACGGTTGTTCGAGGCAAAAAGAGTGGTGCTCTTTACATGACAGTAGAAGCACGTTATTCGATTGCAATTGCAGTAGGCAATAAAAATCCTAATCTGTGGCACCAGATATTAGGCCAAATGGGTGAGAAGGGGATGAAGATTATGCACTCGAAAGGAAAACTTCCATGTCTACAGTCAGTAGAGATAGACATGTGCGAAGATTGCATACTTGAAAAGCAGAAGAGAGTCAGCTTTCAGACAAGTGGCAGAACCCCAAAGAAAGAAAAGCTAAAACTGGTTCACTCTGATGTTTGGGGACCAACGACGGTTTCATCCATTGGTGGGAAACACTACTTCGTGACTTTCATCGATGATCACTCTTAGAAGGTATGAGTTTACTTTCTAAAGCATAAGTCAGAAATGTTTGAGACTTTCAGGAGATGGAAAGCTATGGTTGAAAATGAGACAGGTCTAAAGATTAAAAGGCTCAGAACCGACAATGGTGGTGAATACGAAGACACCAGATTCAAGAAGTTCTGTTATGAACACGGGATTAGAATGGAGAGAACCGTGCCAGGTACGCTTCAACACAATGGTATAGTTGAACGTATGAACCGAACGTTGACAAAAAGAGCCATAAGCATTCTGATACAGTCAGGTCTACCAAAGCATTTCTGGGCAGAAGCAGTCAACACAATAGCTTACTTGATCAACCGAGGTTCATCGGTTCCATTGGAGCACAAAATACCAGAAGAGGTATGGAATAGAAAAGAGATAAAACTATCACATCTAAAAGTTTTCGATTGTGTAGCATATGTGCATATTAGCAATCAACGTAGGAGTAAGCTTGATCTGAAATCTAAGAAATGCACCTTCATCGGCTAAAGCGAGGATAAGTTTGGCTACCGCATTTGAGATGACGAAAACAAGAAGGTGATCCGCAGTAGAGATGTGATTTTCAACGAGAAAGTGATGTATAAGGACATGCATAAAACCAACGCCAGCGACTCAGAGCAGAGTGGGCCAGTATTTGTAGATGCAGATGATGTCCTAGATAATCTTGTGACGGGGCCGATTGTAGCAAGTCTTCAGCTAGAGGAACTCGTTGGACAGAGCAGTCCAACACACCACAACCTTTTACTCTGACTCCTGTATTGAGAAGGTCTTCTCGGCCTCATATGCCTAACATGAGATACACGAACTATTTGTTGTTGACTGATAAAGGGGAATTTGAATGCTATGATGAAGCTTGTCAGACTGGAGATACTAGTAAGTGGGAGCTTTCCACGAAAGATGAGATCAAGTCTTTGATCTCCAACTAGATATAGGAACTAGCTGAGTTACCTATGGGGAAGAAGGCATTTCACAACAAATGGGTATACCGAGTGAAAGAGGAGAATATCCAAGGAAGCAAGAATCCAGCGGATATGTTGATAAAAACGGTGGTTATTGACAAACTGAAGTTATGCTTAACTTCAGTTAGCCTGCAAAAGTAACAAGATTGAAAAATCTATTGCATAGATCGAGGTGTGAAGAAAAATTGAAATCAATCTTCAAGCGGGAGATTGTAAAGAAAGAAGAAAGTTAGGTGGTACCTAACTTCCACCTAGCTCTCTCACTTACCCCTTCCACTTACCTCTTCCACTAACCTCTCTCCACTAACTCAATCAAGCTTTTTAGAGGCTATATAAAACCCCCTCCCTCTTATTTGAATATCATCCCAAAATAAATGAGTTTTAAGTAAAATGAGTTTTGAGAGAGCTTGAGAAATAAGCTTGAGTGAAGAGTTTGTACAAGAATTTTTCAAAGCTGAAAAATTTTCTGGGTGTAATTGGGATGTGGATTGTGAGTTGTAAGTGTTAACAAATACTTGTGTAATTTTCTTCTTTCAGTAAAGCGATCTGTAGCAAATCCGAAGACGTAAGCACAGTTGGCCGAACTCCGTAATTAAATTTGTGTTTGTTTTATTTTCGCTGTTATTTTTGCATTTCTGCTAACTAATTTGACTTATTGGGAAGTCAGCGTTATTTCCTCCAATAGTATGATTATTTTTGTTCTCATGATTTACCCAACAATTGGGACGTATTTCAGGGCATAGCCATCAGGGATAGAACTCAAGAGCGGTTAAGAGGGCAACAATTAGAGGCTCCAATTATCTACTGCCGAATGGCAATGATGACGATGAATACTATGATAAGTATGATTATGACGATGATGATGAAGAGTGAGTATTATTACGATCACGAAGAAACGTATGACGAGAAAGACGAAAAAGAAAAGAAAGAAAAGAAATAGATCTGGGTTTCCATGATTTCAGGTAATAGGTCTACTGAAAAATGTATGCCTGCCTAATATTACTGCAATAGAAGGTAAAAAAGAAGAAAAAAAAAAAATACATTGCAAGAAAGATGAATGGAGCTTTTGGATTGATTGGAACCTTATACCTTTTCGTAAGTCTATGTTTTTTTTTTTAAAGTGTGGTTGGGATTTCTTCAAACTTTTGTGTAAGAGTTATGTATGAAATTGCTATTGTGTTAGCTGCTTTTTCTTTTTTCCATTCTAGGCAACACCTGCAAGTGATCAAATGATTGATGAAGAGTATTATTACGATGATGATGAAGAGTATTATTACGATGATGATGAAGAGTATTATTACGATTACGAAGAAACATACGACGAGAAAGACGAAAAAGAAAAGAAAGAAAAGAAATAGATCTGGGTTTCCATGATTTCTGGTAATAGATCTACTGAAAAATGTATGCATGCCTAATATTACTGCAATAGAAGGTAAAAAAGAAGAAAAAAAAAATACATTGCAAGAACAGATGAATGGAGCTTGGATTGATTGGAAACTTACACCTTTTTGTAAGTCTGATTTTTTTTTTTTTTTTTTTATCTATAATTTTTTTGTGTGGTTGGGATTTCTTCAAACTTTTGTGCAAGAGTTATGTATGAAATTGCTGTTGTGTTGGCTGCCTTTTCTTTTTTCCATTCTGGGCAACACCTGCAAGTGATCAAATGATTGATATGTATTGTGGAATTGCTATCATGTATTTGGTGGGATGTGGGAGTCACGATGTTTAAATGTTCATCCAATAAAATCTTGTTATTCAATTTGAAATTGATCAATCTTGAGAGCTATTCACTGATAAAAGAGAGTAAGGCAGAGGTGATGACTATGTCTTAGGATTACGGCAAAGTTCAAACAAAATAAGTAAGAATTGGTCAAATTCTGTTGATAAATTAAAACAAACAAAAATCAAATAAGTTAAATTTAGTTATACATACAGGGAACAAAACGACAATGGAATTGGCTAGCTACAGATTATTATCATAAGTTGAATTGTCAACCTTTTTCCATCAACAATGTAAAGCACTTGGGTGCAAATTGACGCGGTAACCTTTTTTAATAAATTTAATACAGAAATTAAGGAATTTAATAAAACAAAATTAAACCAAATCGTGAATTTAGGTTCCCAAACATGCATCTCCTTGTTGGAGGCTGCGATGATGAAATTACCCATAAGTACAAGGGAAAAACTGTTATGACAGAGGACAAGCCATTGCAGGTATGCTTGTGCTAACTCTAGTCTCAAACTTTGTTATTCGGTTTGTCACAGGTAGGTGGACGAAGTCATTCCTGGTACACAGGGACGGACCCCGGATTTTAAGTCTACCTAGGCTAAAATTATTAAATAAGTAATCAAAGTGATGATATCGAGTAAGATACAAGAAAAATATAAGAAAAAACTTTAGAATTTGGAGAAGGTTTTGACATAAGAAGATTGCAACTATAATAGCTGAAACATGTCAATGCTTGGCCAAAAAAATAAATCATACATTTAGCAGAATTTGATCAAACACCGACTAGAGAAGCACCCTAGGAATCCAAATGTTATATTTTGTAGTTTTTCATCATAATTATAATATAAACGAAAGACACACTATTGTACAAGTAATTCCAGTAGGGTACCAGTTTCGTATTGTAGCACATGCAAGTCTATAATGTCCCTCAAAAAATCTATAGCCCAGGCATGCAGAGTGAAGTCGCCGTAAACAGTGAGGATTGTTCCACACTACAGCTCCGAAGCTTCCAGTTGAATACGAGAATGGTACCGTGAACCAATGCACAACTTCCAATTATCCATCAGCTAAAAGACTCTGTTATGAGGTGTCATAATTGTTATATCTGCTTCTGCTTCTTCTTCTTCTCCAAATAAGAGTGATTTCGTTGGAAGTTTAACACTGCCCACACCACGTGCCACAAACCAATCTCTGGCCACAATGCAGCTGGAGAATACAAAAGGCAGTTACCTGTCTGCCAAAGAAGGAAATTGCTTAGGCGGGTCTCACCAGAGCTTCGCAACAGGATATCAGGATCAGGAGCTACAGCCATGTACATGAACTTCTTGACATCTACCAGCTTTATTATAGGATGCTCCCCTTGCTTCTCAGCAATTCCTTCAATCACGCCATTGCCAATCCTACTAACTATTGATGCTCGAGCTTCATCTTTATCACAACAGGATTCTTCAGCAGTACACAACGTTGCACCATTGATCCTTTCGGTGGCTTCAACTTCTTCAATCACACCATTACAAGCCCTACTTTCCTTCAGAGCAAGAGATTCTTCAACAGCAGGCACCATCAAACTGTTTACCTTCTTGACCTTTTCTGCTCCATTAATAACACCATTGGAAACTTTATGGGCATTGAGAGCTCCAATTTCATCCGACTTATGTTTACAGGACTCTTGAATTGCATGCACAATCTCATCAGCCGAAGTATAGGCTAGACAGACTAGAAGAACCACCTTGCTGTTCTTAGCAGTAGCCGTCATTACTTTCTCAGCTGCAACCCTGACGGCCTTACTCAACAGTTTCAAGTTACCTGTAAAACATACTCTTACACAAACCATAACTAAGTATTGTAAAATTTCAAAATTTTCACCCGGGCTACAGCCCGACCCAAGCAAAGAGTAGGTCCGTCCCTGCTGGTACACCTTTGGTTGTCACACAAGAATTTCTCGACAAACACCGTATTGACAGCTATGCCGATGCCAGTGTTGCTGGAAAGGATGTTTATGAATTTGAGTGGCAATGGTTGCTTGTATTCCATTTGTTTCCTACTAGTTATATATTTGTGCAATCAAACGTCTACTGCAGGTTAAAGCTTGCTGGGAAGTTTATGGAAACAAAACGAACGAACTGATTGGATTTCAGCATCAGACATTATTATGAGGATTGTTAAAGATTGTAACCAGTATGTGATGCGTAACTTGGATCATGGATACTCAGGAAAAGAGCTTGGTGTAAGCTGTGGGAAGGTATGATCTGTGCTTGTTTTGTATCTGATTCCGTGCCGACCCAAAAAATGAAATAGAAAATTGTGTTTAATTGTTTTCGTATAACCTTTCCTCATTCTTCTTCTGAGTTTTCTCATGTCTCTACTCTTGTAACTGGCTTGTCTTCTGCTGGTCCTATAGAAATTTACCCTTTTTCCAAATACTGATTGAAAGTGAAAAATCGATGAAGGCATATCAAGATGTTGGTAGTGACATAGAGGGAGCAAAACGACATTGGAATCGCCTACGTACAAATCATTATTATAAGTTGAATTGTCAACAATGTCGAGCTCTGCTTGCAGAAGCATACAAATTTGAACGTGGAGAAGAAACTGGCTGGAAGAAGAAGATCTTTAATTATTTGAAGCCCGTGTCACCTTTTTATTAATTTGTTCAACAATGTCTGTTTGCGGAAAGAAATCCCAATGTTTCTGTTGGAAAAAAAATTTATTTCCGTCTTCAAAAACGTCTAAAATATGGAATATCTGAAATCAACTAAAATAATTCAAAATTAATATATATATATATATTTAAATTAAAATTATAAATAATTTATTTTTAAATTAAATTTTAAAATAATAAATTTTTTAAAATTAAGTATTTGAAAAATAATACTCTTTTCTAATAATATTTTTTGGTTCGAAAAAAATATTATTTTTTAAATACTTAATTTATAAATTTATTATTTTAAAAAATATTTTAAAGATATAATCGAAATTAATTTTGGTTATATAATTTCAAAACTGAAACATATCCACTGTCCAGTCAACTTATACTTTAAGCGGGATAATATCGATATCCAAAATATCGGACCAAATTACCATTCCCATTACTAATTGGCTTCGTTTCATAATTTGAATTCATATATTGTTTCATTACCTTTCCTTTTGTATGCACATGCTTATATGTACGTGCTCCTAAAATCTTATATTTTGAGATTAGGAAAGCCAACCAGATGAGATGAGGGAAGGCATTGCAATGTTGACTTGTCGTGTGAATGCTTTGAAATTCTTCTCTTGCTCCAAATTATGTCGACATGTTCTCAACACTATTGCAAATTTCCGAACTCCCTAATTTTAAGCCTCAGGCATTGCATTGTTGACTTGTCGTGTGAATGCTTCGAAATTCTTCTCTTGCTCCAAATTATGTCGACATGTTCTCAACACTATTGCAAATTTCCGAACTCCCTAATTTTAAGCCTCCCTCATTGATTAATTTCCTTCAACTTCACGGGTAATAATATCTAAATTCTTAAATTTTGATTAAACTGCTCGTACGCACATAATTTACAGTATTTTGTCACGAGGGTACTATTTGCAGTCGATTTCGATTAAGATTCTGTTAACAAAATCATTGGACGCTTGAATTCAGCTTAATCACAAACTTATATAAGAGTCAAATCATTAAACATTATTAACGAGTTCTTAAACTGAATCTGATGGGCAAGATTTGTGTGTACAAAATATGTAAATTATATCATTATTGGTAATAACACTAAATATCAAGGACTATGATGTTATTATCCCAATTAATATGCAGATTTCAGTGCACAACTCGGTCTCTCTGGCGATCTATGAGTGACCTCATTATTTCTTCATGGCTATTTAAATCACTCTCAAAACAGCTAATTAAACTGTAATTTTAAATTTAATTAATTACTTTATTCAGCCAAAATGATTTCACAATCAAATCAAACTCTTTGAAACAATCACACACTCTCTACAGGTTCCCTGTATAAACACCTCTTCTCTCCC
>JAXCLQ010000003.1:12179749-12336227 GCA_035584115.1 Cedrela odorata
GACAAGAATGGAAAACTGTTAAATAACAGCGCTTCAGCTCAGGCTCGATACTCAGTTTTTGATTTTTGAAATCAGTGGCAATGATTAACTTAGGAATCCCATAGTACCTCCTGGCGGTGAACATGATTGGAAATGAAAACAGATGGATTTGCTTTATATCAAACTTAGTAGCTTTTAGGTTTGAATTTATACATCTGAATGTTATGTTTGTTTTTCTTTTCTTAATGTCCGAGTAATTATGGAAGAAAATTTTGAATTTCATAAAATTTATTATTTTTATATTTGTATTGCTTATTTTCTTATCCATAGGTTGTAGATATATTTAATGGTGGAGAATTCTATGTGTATACTATTAAACAGCAGAAATTAGTGTATTCAAAATTAAATTAACAGAAAATTATGATCCCTCCTCACTAAACATATAAATTTGTTACTGATTATTGGACGAGGATTACATACATTTCATTAGTGATTTCTATGATTGCTATTTCTTCTACAAATGAATCATATATCCTGAGAAACAAGTTGAGGCATACAATTCCTTTTTGTGAAGCATGCATGTGTGTGTGTGTGTATATATATATATATATATTGCATAATTTGTAAATATACTATTATTTAGTAATTACATATACACAAGAGAGAGTTAGAATTGGATGATATTTTTCATATACAAATTCTAACACCATTTATAAATGGTTGAGCTGATCTACATTATATGATTAAGATTGTATTTTACACGTGTATTAATTATATATATTAAATTTAAATAATATTATATATCTTAAATGATGACATTTGATTCTCTTTTGTCCTTCAAAGTCTAACTGATCCTCTACGTGGATTATAATCAATCCCATGTCCTTATTACGTGCCTAAAATCAATCTCATATTCTAAGCATGACACACTAAAAAAGAAAAAAGAAAATGCAAGTGTCCTTCGGAACCCTAAAGTCAATCCCATGTTCTTAGATTACTATATAAAGGTATTCATTTTCACAAAACTAGATGTACTTTGTGCAACATTTTCAAAATGGGCAAAGCCAAAAACTTAGCCACTTTGCTCTCTATTTCACACTATCTTTTGTTCTTAATTAATGAATTAAAATTGTGTGCCGATATAAATTTACTTATTACAATTATATAATTTTATATTATAAGTTTTGATTTACATATTTCAAATTTTTGTGAGTATTAATTAGTTTGAACTCATAAAAAAAAATTTCCATTGAATCCAACAAGAGATAAAAGTTCACAGCATAATGATTTGACATGCAATAAATAAGAGGTAATGAACTTGCACAAATTAAGGAGAGAGATTTCTCTACAAGAATTCCTGTAGCACTCTCACATTATTAATTACTTTTGACCGAAGCCATAACGAAAACGTATAACTCAAAAGAATAAAAAATTATGAATAATATATCCTCAATCTTAATAATTTCGTGCAATTGTGCGCATCGCCAATTGCAGTTACGCAGGGCACTGAAATCCAGCAGGCGGATTCTTGCCACAGCCAACAAGAACTTCAAGAGCGAGGGGTACAACAAGATTGACGATGTTCACAACCTTAGCTTTAACGGCGGTGCAAAGACATATCGCAGCATCCAAGTCTGCTAGCCCTTTAAGTAGCGGGCAGCATTCCTTCTTAGCATCACCCTCGCCAATACCAACGTGCACTAGACCGCTGAGCACGTCGACGCATGCGCCTAGCTTCAGAGCATTAATAGGACAAGTTTGTTGTTTTGGTGGTGGTGCTTTAGCGGTCGGGGAATAAGGCGGCGGAGAGGAGATTGATGGAGGAGGAGGATTTGAGCAGGAGCAAGCTAGAGAAGAGAGCAAAGTGCCCAGGTTCAAGAGGAGAATCAAGAGACTAACTTTGCCCATTTTAATTGAAAATGTTGCACAATATATTTCTCTATAGAGCTAGGCAATTGCTAGAATTGGAAGTACATCTTGTATTGTGCAAACGTATCCCTTTTTATAGGAATTGAGAGAGGGAGAGGGAGAGAGAGAGCAATAAATCTTGATTATAATACAAAAGAGAACATGAGATTCATTGACAGGCTTGAGCTAGGGACAACCCCATCCCACTAATATACAATACATATTCATTTTTTTCTTTAAATTTTATTTTGGTGTTATGCTTGAAACATGGAATTGTTGTAGGCAACTTAGAGCATGGAATCAATTATAAATTTATGATACTATAATAATATATTATTATAAGCGCATCATATTTTTAATTTAAATGTTAAATTTTTAATTTTTAATATAAAATGCACTGTAATTTTAAATATGTATTTTAAAACATTAGATGTAAAATTTGTAATCTTATATGTAAACATATTATTATATCGATGTAAGTGTATTAATAAGTTTCATGGATGTTAATTAAATTTAACTTTAAAACTTTCAATACATTATATACAAATTAATATGTTAGTTATATTGTTGTCCCATATTTCATATAATTTTTTTCTTTTATTCGAATAAAAATATAAGACATACGACAATAAATTTATATAAGAATTCATTTTGTGGGTTTTAAATGAATCAATCATAATAAATTTTATATATAAATTTTATTCATATTAAAATTAGAGAGGGGTTTGATTTTATTTATGCAAATAATTATAAATAAAAAATATATATTATGATAAATCCATGATAAACATTACAAGTTTGAACATATGCCAACTAAATCCATGATAAACATTACAAGTTTGAACATATGCCAACTCAAGCTAAAGAAGAAGAAGAAGAAGAAGAAGAAGAAGTATTCATATTAAAATTAGAATTAGAGAGGGGTTTGATTTTATTTATGCAAATAATTATAAAGAAAAAATATATATTATGATAAATCCATGATAAACATTACAAGTTTGAACAGATGCCAATTCGAGCTAAAGAAGAAGAAATATATATTATGATAAATCCATGATAAACATTACAAGTTTGAACATATGCCCATTTGAGCTGAAGAAGAAGAAGAAGAAGAAGAAATATATCCATGATAAACATTACAAGTTTGAACATATGTCAATTTAAGCTGAAGAAGAAGAAGAATCGAGCTGAAGAAGAAGGAGAAATATATGTTATGATAAATCCATGATAAACATTAAAAGTTTGAACAGATGCCAATTCGAGAAGAAGAAGAAGAAGAAGAAGTGTTCATATTAAAATTAGAATTAGAGTGGGGTTTGATTTTATTTATGCAAATAATTATAAAGAAAAAATATATATATATATATATATATATATATTATGATATATCCATGATAAACATTACAAGTTTGAACAAATGCCAATTCAAGTTGAAGAAGAAGAAATATATATTATGATAAATCCGTGATAAATATTATAAGTTTGAACAGATGCCAATTCGAGCTGAAAAAGAAGAAGAAGAATTGAGTTAGAGAAAAAGAAGAAATATATATTATGAAAAATCCATGATAAACATTACAAGTTTGAACAGATGCCAATTCGAGCTAAAAAAAAAGAAGAAGAAAAAGAAGAAGAATCGAGCTGAAGAAAAAGAAGAAATATATATTATGATAAATCGTTAATAAACATTACAAGTTTGAACGGATGCCAATTCGAGCTGAAGAAGAAGAAGAAGAAGAAGAAGAACAAGAACAAGAATAGTAAAAAAATAAGAATATATATATATATATATAAGTGTGTGTGTGTGTGATCTATATAAACACTAAGAAGAATATATAAGATTATTGATGAGTTGTTTTAATTTATTTCGATTGTCATCTTTTGTAGTGATGGTATTTAAGGTAGAAAATTTGATCCAAAATTAGAGTCCCAATTTAAAATCTATAGTTCATTTAAGAATATGCCTATATCTCCCAAAATTTACGGTCGCCCATATTTTGCTAGGGTATATATATGTGTGTGTGTATGCGTGTGTTGGAGATATGTCCTACAACCAATCGTATCATACGGTTTAGGGATATTATCTTTATGTATATATAATTCTGTAACTAATTGTAAGTTTGTTTACGATTAATAAAATGACTTTTATATCATTTTGTACGTTTGTTGCTAATATTATATATATATATATATATATAATGTAGAATGCGAGATCTCGTAATGTATTATGATGTCAGAACTCTATCTACAAAGAATTGTAGATATGAGTACAAAATTTTGATTTGAATACGTCTGAATCTGTTCCTAGTTGAGGTGATGTCATATGGGATTATGACATTACATGACTGAGATGTTTGATGTTGTAAGGGATTAATATTGGATGCTAATAGTTAGATGACAAGTCTCATGTCACAAGAGTATAAACATGGGTAATGCGTTGGAGAACGTGTTACTAAATGTGACCAAACGTGACAAATTACATAGATGATTATCCACAGTCAATGATACAATCACACAACCGTACTAGTGTACTACTAGTCTTTTGATCTGAAGTATCACAGTTGTCCTCTGCACTGAGGCACATTGTTCACTTGAGTATATCGCACTAGGCTAACCACGCCTGGTGAAAGAAATTTGCTGGGAATGTGTTTAAATGTATGAAGACATGTGATAGCCAAGATAAAATCTGCTGGCTTAGATGTTGGAGTTTGAGATCCTAGGTGAAATTGTTATACGCGAAAATAAAGTATTTGGTCAAAGCATGTATATTTGGAAAGGTGTTTCGCCGATATATGAATCTTGTATATGATTGAGGTTTTGATATTATCCTTGAGTTAGGGGTTTGACGATACCATGACCCGTACTCGATTGGGAGTCGATAGTAGAGAAACTTTACTACATGCACGTACGACTATATGGATTCATTAGTGTCTGGGGTCATAAAGTCTTGCTAGAGGTCAATCATGATTATTGAGAACTTTGGTTACAAAGAGTTGTATTAAAGTGATACGAATGAGCTCGTATCCACTCATGTCCAGTTTACAATAAACTCAAGGGTCACACACATTAGTCAGTTACTTAATGATGATAACATTTGCTATTATACAATAATCATTAATTGGTTAATGATATTGTTCCGATACTTAGCAATTTGATTCTTTATTGTAAAGAATATATTTTCTAGTAAGGACAAGCTAACACTCGTAAGTGTGAGAAATATTTCGATTAATTATAGGATAACGTAAATATAATTTACGGATATTTTGATATTGTTATTTATTAATATAATACTTTAATATTGATTAAAGTAATATTAAAATATTAATGGGAATAATTATTAATATATATAATCTAATAATCATTGAATATATATATATTATTAAAATAATAATATATGTATAAGATATTTATATATATATATATATTGAAGACATAAATATATTATTAGTATAATAATATAATATATATATATATATACCTAATTCTCTCTATATATATATATATTAATTTGATTAATATGTATAACTATTACATTAATTGGTTAATATAATCAATGTCACCAACTAATTGCATGACTCATTGATTTTGCATTTAATTCATTTGATGTGTTGAATACAAATGGGTCATTAACTTTGGTAGAGAAATTTGTCAAATTGGATTTGATGAATAAATAGACTTAAGTGTTAAGTCTAATTAAGCCAAGTTGGATACTGCATCTTTAAGTTTGAGAAATTAAGAGACCATTCTCTTTCTTTTTCTTAATTCTCGTGAGTTTCATTTTGGAGTAGAGTGATAGCTGTGCTTGCTTGTGAACCAAAATAAGAAGGAAAGAAGAGAGAGGCTAGGGAGAGAAAGCTTGGTTAAGCTTGGTGAAGTTTAACCTTGAAGATCTCATAACGAAGCCTAAACCACCGTTACTAGCACTGATGTGTGGACACCCTTGGAAGTAAGTGCGAAGGTTCACTTGTTATTCCAGTTTGCAAAGGAAAGAAGTAAGACTTTTCAACTTTACATTTATTTAAAAAACTTTTAAATACCAAAATATACATATGTACATGTTTAGATCCGTTTGGAAGCCTTTTTGAATATTCGTATGACAGGCATGACTTCTCTAGCGGAGATCATACACCAGAGAACTGGTCCCGAGTGTCACGCTTCTGCTAGTGCAAAACAGCTTAATATATACTTGTCATACTTGATTCTAGAAGAGCTTAGTTGTAACCTTATTACTATGCATAACTTGTTTCAATTTTGCAATATTTTTTTCTTCAAGATTGAATTTGTCCAATATATTCAGAGGCGTATTTTAACTTCATTTTAGACAAAAATCTCACAGAGATGTGTAGAAGAGATCAATTGAGAATATTTGAGAGGTATAGAACGTTTCGAATTTCATCAGTTAATTAAGCAAATGGTGATCAACTACTTAAAATTTTGAACTTCTTGCTCGTAAATTAATCATTTGAAATTTAACTTTCAATTAAAATATAATACTTAACATATTATTGTAGTGATCTCATTTTTTGTGCTGTAGCAACCCATGGTTATTTTTAACATAAATAGGGTGCTTGAGTGAATATGATAAGAGTGACAAGAGAAACTATTAGCTAATTAAAATTTCAACAAACATTGAAAGTGGTAGCATATAATTTATGTTGACAAACAATAATAATTCCGAATCTGTAATGTAATCTAAACTCTCTCTTTTCCTCACGTCGTTACTGATCATCCCTTGTAATTCTTTGGTTATACAAAACAAATATATAGACATGAAAATATGTGTCGATCAAATATATCCAGGTCTATTAATTAGTGGGTTGGCTTTAGTTGTCCCTAGCTCGAAGCCCTAAAGTCAATGAATCCCACTGATCTTATGATTCTAAATATTAACTACCAAACACATACATATCTCTACTTAAAAAGTAAAATTGTAAGAATTCAGACTAAGCAACAAGAGGAATCCGTTCGAACTGAGGCTTGCCTCTGATTAACTAGTTAATTTTGTGATTAATTATTGCGATTAGTTTTACATTTTTTCTCTGCGGGTTGAGGAGAGAATTCTCTAATCATATTATAACTTAGTCTAAGGTTTTGATGATTTCCCAATTCATTGACAACTGAATTATTCTGAGAAACCAGTTGAGTTGAGGCATACAAGTCCTTTTTGTTTCAATTATAGACTGTGTTTTAAAATAATTAATTCTTGATTCTCTTGGTCCGGCAAATCCGGCAAATCTTGAAAAGATTATTTGAATGTCCTGTCTATCTAATAAACTTTTATTACATATGTATTTGATTTAAAATGTGTTGACTATAATTATAATTACTTGTTACCACAATGTCGAATATGTAATCTAAAATTTCTCCTTCCTCACGTCATTGCTGATCATTTCTTGTAATTCTTTGGTTACTTAAAGAATTTTCTCCTTTTTTAATGAAAAATTCCACGTTTCAAGCATGAGCAAAAGAATATATACCTAATAGTGAGTTGTGCATGGGTTGTCACTCGGGCACTAAAGTCAATGAATCCCATGTTCTTATTTGTATAATGTATAATCATAAATTTGTTGCTTAAGTCCTATAAAAGGGCATTCAATTGCACAATACTAGATGCACTTCCAATCCCTAGCAAGCCTAGCTCTATAGAAAGTACTTTGTGCTACATTTTCAAAAATGGGGAAAGTTACTTTCTTGATTCTCCTCTTGAATTTGAGCACTTTGCTTTCTTCTCTTGCTTGTGACTGCTCAAATCCTCCTCCTTCCCCTCCTCCTCCATCAAACTGTCCCCCTCCGCCTTATTCCCCGACACCTAAACCACCACCACCACCAACTGTGAAACCAACCCCACCTCCTCCGGTTGCAAAGCCTTCACCACCACCACCACCAAAAGTGAAATACCCTCCACCACCATCAAAAAAGCAAACTTGTCCCATTAATGCTCTGAAGCTAGGCGCATGCGTCGACGTGCTCGGAGGTCTAGTGCACGTTGGTCTTGGCGAGGGTACTGCTAAGAAGGAATGTTGCCCTCTGCTTAAAGGACTAGCTGATTTGGATGCTACCATTTGTCTTTGCACCGCCATTAAAGCCAAGGTTGCAAACATCGTCAATCTTGTTGTACCCCTGGCTCTTGAAGTTCTCGTTGGCTGCGGCAAGAATCCACCTGCTGGATTTCAGTGCCCTACGTAATCGGCCGGTGATGATTCATGCATGCATGCACGCATTTGCATGAAAATCAAGATTTGTTATATTTATTCTTTATATTATGTGTTTGTTTCTGATCTTATTAATTGCTTTGTCAAACCAATATGTTGTGAAAGTCAATTGAATTAATTGTTTTTATTCGATTATTCTAAGGCTTTTTGTCTACGATTTGTTAATCAGCTTTATTTATCTTCTTATTCTCTCTATTTCTGTAACATCCCCTATTATACTATTATATTATTAATGGGAAGCGCTTTAATTTTATATATTTGTTTACACTAATTTCTCAATCATTAAATTAATATACTATTAATAAGTAGAATTAAATTAATTAATACATATATAAAATACAATTTTAATCATTCAATTGAAATTAATCCAATAATATATAAATAGTATAAAAAATAAGAATTCTTGATACTAACCAATTATTAATTATAATAATGTTTAAATATTTAAATATATACATATATACACACATCGAAATTTTTTTTAATATAATATAATGTAAAAGTTACAATAGGATTTGTAAACCCATTATAATGGACACAAGTCTAACATTGAGTTTTACAGTATTCAAATTGTGCTCTTATAATATTGGTTTAAAGAAATTGAAACCAAAGTTTGATCATGACTTGCATACATAATTTCTATTTTGTATAAATTTGGTCAATTTAGGTAGTTTGCAATAAGGATGTGATTCAAGATATCTTTAGCAGTCCATGCATTACTAAGAAATAGAAACTTTACAAGTAAAGTTGGAGAGTTTGACATTTTGTTACTATCATTTTGTATGTATATAGTACAATTATCTGTATTCTAAATGTGTCTATAATGTAACACTGGATAGACCGTTAGTAAATATGTATCATCTTACAAGAATGAAGTATGATGTAGATCAATTGGAAGAAATATACACAAAAGCATTTACTTCGAGGAGTAATCTTAAAATTTTATCTATTTTCTAAGTTTTAAAAAGTGTGAATTATAAAAGAATCGGAATCTTATCCATCGTAATTTAAATATATTAATTTCACATAGAAAATAAAATATAAGACAAATTCAACATTTCTATTTTTTTACAAAAAATATCAAGATCCCTTGCAAGGCTTGCTTTTGTTTGTGTATTTTTCAAATGCATTACTTATCGGCACGTTGAGTAGAGAAAAATAATTTATAATTGCAGTTAATTAATGTACATTGAAATTAATTTTTGATAATTTGACACTAAAAATTTAAAGTTTAAATCTATAATTTACAGAATTTTTTTATGAATGGTATAAGAGGTTTGGGTTCAAATCGCGCTTATAAATCACACTAAATTGGGAGGAATTTGAGTTTTTTTTTTTTTTTTTTGTAATATTTAAAAAAACGTACATAATTTTTCATATGGAAAATTATTTTAACAGGCTTCCTAAGAAAGTCTACGGGGTTATTTGGGCGTACTTATTGGAAAGCCCAAATCAAAACTTTAGGCCCATTCTAAATTTCAACTATGCTCGGCCCAAATTTGAGAAGGAAATTTTTTTTTTTAAAAGGAAATTTTCTTGGGAAGGAAGTCAGGGGAAAAAGAAAGATCGTATAATAGAAAACTCAGCAATTTGCTCAAACGCACTGTCAAAGAAGAGCACTAGCTTGAAGCAGACAAAGATTAGAGTTTATAGTTGGAGTTATAGGTAAGTGAAGATCTTCTCTCTGCTTTCGCTTCTGTATTTTGTTTGGGAAATAAAGCTTCGGCGGATTTCGTTTCTTTCAATTTTCTCTACGTCGAATCTAGTGTTCTCTTTTTTTTTTTTTTTTTTTAATTTGACTGTGGTATGGTGTTTTTATTGCATAATGGGGGTTTATACCTTGTTTCAGTTTATTGTAAGTGCGTTTGAGCTGAGCTGAATATGTTAAACCCTTGATTCGAACGATTTTGTGTCTGGGTCTTGTGTAGATTTCCGTATTTTTATTGATTTTTTAAAAAAATTATGCAGTTTTTGGTAGGTATTATGTAATGATATTTTCTGTGTAATTCTCTGCTAATAAGAATAAGGGTTGAATCGACATACGGTGGAGTGAGTCAGTGATGGAGATTAATATTAATTTTGGTGTTTCTGAGAATTTTCGCCCACCTGCTGTTTACTCTTTCAGTGGTCGATTATATATTGAAGTTGAAGTGATTGACTATTAGAATTGTTGTTGTTTATAAGTTGCTGATAGAAATTTGAGAAACAAACTCGTTTAGATGATTAGCAAGAAATGTTTTAGAGCTATTACCGTATGATTAGCACTCCTCAATTATTCTTTGAGACCTAAGATTTTATGGTTTGAATGTATTTATGTTTTGGTGCTATATATAAACTTTTTCAGTGGCCAATTTTGTATTGAACATGTAGTGAAAGTCTTTATTTTGAAGGGGAATGACTGTTATAATTGTTGTTTATAAGTTTCCAATGCAAATTTGAGAAATGAAACTGTTTAGATGAGAAGCAAGAAAGACCTTTGAGAGCTATTACTGTATCGATTAGCACTCCATTGTTGTTCTTTGAGATTTAAGATTTTATAGTTTGAATGAATTGATGTTTTGGTGTTATATATTCTGATTGTATGGTGATGATTATTATTGATATTTGTGCCGCAGTATAAAGTGAGTCTCAATGATGTTGAGTTGTGATAGTTAGTCCTATTCTTATGTATTTGTTTCAGTCAGGGTCGTTGGTTATATTTTCTTTCTAAGGTCTTGAGATAATGCAGCTGTTTTTAGTTCATGTATTGGAATTAAGCTACCCTATGCTTTGCCACAGTTGATAATGATAGTTGTATTTGTTGATACCCATTGCTGATAAGCTTAGTTCATTTTGATGACTGTTATAACCTTGTTTGGATATTATCAGATATTTATCATCCATGTTATGTCAGCTAAATGCCAAGAGAGAGAAAGAGAAAGAGTTTTTGTAAGTGTCACTTATGATGTGATGTCTAATCAGTAAATGGAATGTTGGAATATGAACAAAGTTTACATTTTATCTGTAAAGTAAAGCCGAGAAATTCATGGAATGAAGTTCTGTGTTTATTAACTTTGTTGGTTGTTCAATTGATTTAACTGAACTGTAAGGAGGACAGCCGAAGAAGGGGGTGAGTGGAATAGTTTATCCATTTTGACTTACATCAATATGACAAAAGTTATGCTGTCAGAATATCTTGATTTTCAGTGGTTACCCATATTGATAATGTTTTTAGTTGAATGAATGGAAATGAATGTCCTGAAAGCAAGATGGAAAAGGGACAAAAGAGCAGTATAAATACGGTGTGGAGACATGCTATTGCTTCTCACTTTCTATCTTAATAAGAGAAACAATTCTACATAGTCTTGGTTCTTTCTTTTTCTTTTCGTCTCATATTATTATTGTTATCCTTGAATTTTTATCTTGTTCCATTTTTTCATTTAAGGATGTTGCTTTCAAATAATTGGATTTCTATCATATACGGCTTTTAAATTCTTCGGAATCTTCAGAATTTGCGTGTTTAGGCTTCAGTTTGTGTCCTTCTTGCTTATTTTTAATTCTTGTACTTATTAACTACTTTATTGCTGGTTACTTTTTTGGTTGTACTATTCATTCATTTTGTCGAATTTGTTTGATGCATTTTCCTTTTTCTTTTTACATGTTTCCAGTCAACCAAAAATGTCTCGAAGATATGATAGTCGTACCACAATCTTTTCCCCTGAAGGCCGTCTTTACCAAGTTGAATATGCAATGGAGGCTATTGGAAATGCTGGTAGTGCAATTGGAATATTATCAAAAGATGGGGTTGTCTTGGTTGGTGAAAAGAAGGTTACTTCCAAACTCCTGCAAACCTCAACTTCCACCGAGAAGATGTACAAGATTGACGATCATGTTGCTTGTGCTGTGGCTGGAATAATGTCCGATGCCAATATCCTAATCAACACTGCACGGGTCCAAGCTCAACGCTACACATTCGCATACCAAGAGCCGATGCCTGTTGAGCAACTTGTTCAATCTCTTTGCGACACAAAGCAAGGTTATACACAGTTCGGTGGTCTTCGGCCCTTTGGTGTTTCATTTCTTTTTGCAGGATGGGACAAAAACTATGGTTTCCAACTTTACATGAGTGACCCTAGTGGAAACTATGGTGGTTGGAAAGCTGCTGCAATTGGTGCAAATAACCAGGCTGCACAATCTATCCTTAAACAAGATTACAAGGATGATATTACGAGGGAAGACGCAGTCCAGCTCGCACTGAAGGTTCTCAGCAAGACTATGGACAGCACCAGTCTTACTTCTGACAAGCTTGAACTGGCTGAGGTTTTCCTGACACCTTCAGGCAAAGTGATATACCAAGTTTGCTCACCAGAGTCTCTGAGTAAGTTGTTGGTGAATCATGGAGTGACCCAACCTGCTGCTGAGACTTCTTGAGTTAAGCTCTTCTATGCTTTCTTCTAGCTTAAATTTCTGAGCAATTTGGACAATCCTTGTATTCCCCTTATGCTCTATTCGAAAAGAACTACAATCCTATATGTCTGATGATTTGGATCTTGGAACTGACAGATGTTAATGATGGTGGATGCAGTTTATCTACCTTTTATCATATTTTCTTGTGTTAGAAATGCTTGGAACACTTCCATTTCAAGTATACTGGGCTTGATTTTTATTTTTTTAGGTTTGAAATTTACTATTATGCTTCATATATTAGCATTATTGTGTGTTATTGGACACCTCTACCAGAAGATTAGCATTTTGGAGACTACAAAAAAGACTCCATACTTCATACATACATGATAGAATTGACCTACGTTTCACTGAAAAATGTTCGATTTAGATGTATACTAGTTCTTGGTTATGTTTGAAATTAAGATGTTATTGGATGAAATTACCAGAGGTCAAATTTAAACAAAAAAAAAAAATGAGTAGTACATTCTAAAAGTTGAGCTGCTTTGAATGCACAATAGAAGCATAATAATTCCAAACTAAGACTTGAATCAGGTTGTTTTTAACTTGAGTATTTGGGAGAGTAAATAGGTTCATGAGATATTAACAGCAGTAAGCATTGTGTTTAGACAAGTGTAACCATTTATTGCTCTCGCTCACGTAAAAGAGGTGACGAATTTTGCTTGTCCTCCCAAACTTCCATCTTATTGTGTATATTCATGTTCTGAGAAGCAGCTTTCGCTTATTTTGTAAGCAACTTTATTTTACCACTTGAGCTTCTACAAATGAATTATGTATGCATATAAACAACACAAACAAACAAACTTACCCCACATCTTTAAGTGTGCCCACACTCTTCCCATGTGCTCAGCCTCAAATCGATATTAATGTAAATCTAACGACATCGTGTATTGAATTAGCAAGTATTTTACAGACCATTTTCTCTTTTTCTTCATTAGTTTAGACTGTAAATCTTATTTTAATCATAATTAACAACATCAATAAAAATTAATTAACTTGGACCCTTGTCTCCAGTAGAAGCAAGAAAACTCTTTGGTTGGATTCAACACGTAAAATTGCCTTGTTAAGTCATTTTAATGTATTGTCCAAGCATTGCATACTTCAGTCTATGGTCCTATATTTTCCTTTCTGCATGCATGGGACTGGGGAGCATGGTCACGGTCACAACTACCTATTCATAATAAACTATGCCATACACTGATTTCAAGCTTTTGTACGAATAAATAAATAAATATATATATATATATATATAATATATGTAACATCTACGATAACTTAGATTTACTTACTTCATTTCTATCATACGTGTCGTTTCCTCATTGGTTCCCATAAATCTCCTACTCCGGACCTGTCTAATTTATAAGTTTCTCTAATCTTGCCTGGCTACTGGTGTACTGTAAACTCGGAACACAACTCTCTTGTCCGAAAATTTATCCTCTCCTACTCCTCTCCCATGGCTCTGCTCATTCTTGTACTTCTCATTCTCCACCTCACTCCTCCGTCTTACCAGAAAATCACCTCTGTCGATTTAGCCGCACTCGCCGCCATCAAAAACACTCTCACTGACATTCCCGGCACTGATTTTTTCTCCACCTGGAACTTTACCGCACCGGATCCCTGCTCCACATTCTCCGGTGTTTCCTGTTCCCTCAACCGCGTTACGGGTCTCACACTCGGAACTGGCCTTTCTAACTCTCCCGGACTCGCCGGTTCACTCTCTCCCTCCATTTCCAACCTCACCGAGTTAACCCAACTCGTCCTCTTCCCCGGTCTCGTCACCGGCCCCATTCCTCCCCTACTCGGCCGACTCACTAAGCTCCGAGTCATTTCCTTTACAAACAATCGCTTAACCGGCACCATTCCGGCTACATTTTGGTCCCTCAGAAATTTACACACCCTCGACCTGAGTTACAACCAGCTCACCGGGTCAATCCCGCCGGGTTTGACGAAGCTGCCGGAGTTGAAAGTTCTCATTTTGGCGTCGAACTCGTTGACCGGCGAGTCACCAGCTGTTTCGACTCAGTTGTTGCACCTCGATTTGAAGAAGAATAGACTCACCGGACCATTGAAACCGCTGCCGTTAACTCTTCGTTACGTTTCGCTTTCTGACAATTCTATGTCGGGCCCACTTAATGGCTTACAGTCACTCTCAGAGTTAGTGTACCTCGACTTAAGCGTGAACCAATTTAGTGGGCCCATCCCGGCCCAGCTATTTAATCCCAAACTCTCGTCAATGTTCTTACGACGAAACAATTTGTCCGGCGGGATTCCATCAGAAATCATGGACCAAACATCAGGATCATCGTACGGTGAGGGATCGATCATTGACCTGAGCTACAATTTCTTAACGGGCGGATTGTCACCGATCTTGGCTGGTGTGGAGAGCTTGTTCTTGAATAACAACCGTCTGATCGGGATCGTACCGCAGGAGTACATTAAGAGCGTGTACCACTGTACCACCAGAACATTGTACTTGCAATACAATTACTTGTCAAGATTTCCGTTGGAGCCCGGGTTGGCATTGCCTGATACTGTGTCGTTGTGCTTGTCTTATAATTGCATGGTTCCTCCGGTTGGGCTGACGGCATGTCCTACCAGAGCCGGTGGGCAACTGTCGCGGCCGCAGTCAGAGTGTTCGGTGTTTAGCAATCGGAGTACTAGCACCATAGATTAATTTCATATAGAATTATTTGTTACACATCATAGGGTAAAAATATTTTGAATAATTATGTACGTGTTTTATTTGTGATTGTAGAGTGTTTGGTTTGGTCTGTAATCACAATATTGTCCGTACCAATATTATACTATACGCCGTTAGAGTAGACGTTAAGATGACGATGGGTAAGGTCATTGATTCATTTACAAGAGTTACGTGAAATGCATGCAAGTGAGAGAGCGTTAAGGACAGTACAATTCCACTAGTATCGAAGGTTTTGTCATGTCACTTCACAGATCCAACAGTACCAAGTGAATGTGGTCCGTTTATTTGATGTATGGCAAATTAATGAATGGACTACAAGACAAGACATCAGTAAATTTAATTAAAAACAAATACGGCTATTACTTGCCTATATAAATAATAGCAAAGGGTAATCTGAAACAAGAAGGGTTACCAGAAGATATGAAACATTACAAGAGATTATATAGCGTCCACAATTCTCATAAAAATCCATGGGAAATCAGTTATGAAACAAGGTAATTGCTAAGGAGAAGCCGCCACCTGCGAGCAAGAAAGAACAGGTGACGCAGACATGTCAAACAACAGGCACGGCTAGCAACCTACCACTAGCACCCACGATCCAGGATCCGAATTTACCTCCTGAAACATTTTTGCCTTTTTTCCTGGGAAACAAAACTTATCCTAGGAATTCTACGTTTTCATTGTAATCTCTGTTTGAACTCAGTAAAGCAACACCTAGCCGCTAGCTAAACCGCAGTATGTTGAGAATACCTTCTAATTCCATTACCATCTTTAACACTAAGACCTTGAAACTAAACACATGGCATGAGATGCACCAACTGCAACGGATAGCACCTTGTGAGGACCCAATCCGTCGTCCTCCATTAGAAACTTGACTTCGACGGGACACAGTTGCACCTCTGGCAGCCCAGGAACTCCCAATTGAGAATCTTTGGCATTTCCCCACATATACAACTTCCCTTTATCTGAACAAAATATCATATTATCTGAACATTAGTATCATATTACAGTTAACATGCATTGGCAGCATATAAATCTTAGTAAGATGTATGAGAGGTTCGCTTCATTTATGCTGCAAATAGGCTGTGTGAGAAGCAGATTTGACAGTTCTGTTAATCTAAGATATTTATTCATGATTTTCGTGAATTTGATGTTATATGATGATAATATGCTTATCACCTTTAATAACATGCACAGATAGATTTGTTAAGAGTCCATATTACAGAACGAATTTGACAAGAAGGATCTACGAGCTGCATAAAAGATCCTTAGAACAAAAATCTAGACCATGGATATCAACAGCTATGTGGAGTATGTGCTTAAATCTAGAGGGACGAAATCTTGTGCCTCTAAACATGATAAAGTGGAGAAAATATCACAATTACCTAATTCAAATTGTTTGTAAAATAATAATATGTTTTGACTTACAAGAAGAATTTTAGGATTGAACGATGAGTACTGAGCAGTGTGCACATACTAGAGTATGCCATGCAACTTCTAAGACCTAATAGATAACACTATCAAGGATAACATAACTTGTCTTACCAGTTACAGCTGCAGAAGAAGAGCCTCCACAAGCAATATGGAGTACACGTTCATCAGCTAAAGCCTCAATGACCGTAGGTATTTTTTGATTTTGGGTAGAAGAATGACCCAATTGACCATGTCCACCATAGCCCCATGAAAGAACCTTCCCTTCTTCTGAAATCATCAAGAACGAATAAAAATGTTAGTATACAACCTAAAAAAGGAGGAGGAGAAAAATCACACGTAGAATGAACTACAATAAACAACACTATGGCGATGAAAAATTGCAGTTATTTTACCTGTTAATGCTAGAGAGTGATAACCACCACTTGCTATCTGAATGATGCAAACATCTTTGAGACTAGGGATTGGATTGGGTTTCCAACCACCAATCCTATCACCTCTTCCAAGCTCATGATTAGAATTTGCTGAGAAGAAAAGACGATGTGTAACTATGATGTTATTTTAATTACTGAATGAGAGATAAATGAAAATTAGTCAAAATTTTTAACAAAGATAAAGTTTTTTTAATCCTTATATTTAAATTTTAAGAGAGAGAACAGAGGGAAAAGATGCATGATAGCCAAATTTTTAACTTAGAAAACAGCCTTTGATAGGCCCAAATGGTGAACAAATATTCATGTAAAACCGAGGATCTTAAACAAAACAAAATTCAGATTTGTCTCCCAATAACTTACTGAATAGAGACAAAGAAGCAAAAATTTATCAGATATCCTTACCTCCCCAATTCCAAAGTTGTCCTTCCTCTGTCAGGGCCATTGTGAAAAAACCACCACAAGAAACAGCAGCCACAGGCCCAGGTAATGCTTTGACTTTCGAGGGGATACTAAGTCCGCCCCCCTCATTTGGGCCTCGACCAGGACCGAGGCCTAATCTTCCCTCACCTTCATCTCGACCCCAAGTATAAAGTTCTCCTACATTATTTAACCAATACTAAACAGATTCAAATACTTGAAAGGCTTCTGTTTTTCTCTTTTAGTTACAAATAAGAAGAAAGCTAGACATAAGGTGAAGACCTGCCAAATCCTCTAAGAAACAACCGACATGTATGGCAGAAAGAGTAAGTACAAAACATGTAACATAATCAGACAACTAGTAAGTACAAAACATGTAACATAATCAGACAACTAGTCAGCTAAATTCTCATTCACAAATACACTACATTCAACCTGTTCTATTCGATTAGAATTGCTATTGTTTTTCTCCCTTGATGGTTGTTTTAGAATGTTAGCACAAAGAATCAGAGAAATCATACTTCAAAATGGAGACTTTTAGCTTGAGAATTCTTGAAAACAACTAATGAGTGTGCTTTCTGTTCTATGTATTAAAAATCTTGAGGGAACATAAAAAAAAAAGCATTACAGATTAAGATGGTCTCAGAACAGAGTTCTTTAACAAATTTCTTAGCACAAACCAAATTTACGGATCTCCATTAAAAAGTAAACTCTTACAAAACCAAATCCTTAAACCACAAAAGCAGAATATGACCCACTAATTTCACAACCGTTGCGGCAAAATACATACAAATCCAATCTATTTGTGCTGCAAATGACCACAGAACAATAATAAAAATCATAATAATATTAACAAACCTGATTCAGTTATAGCAGCAGTATGCATCCCACTCGTTGCCAAATGCCTTATTTTTCCATTCCAAGCGCCTTCCACCAGTCTAGGGAACAGCTCTCTATGATAAACAGAATGCCCAAGGGCACCGAAACCACCATAACCCCTGCAAACTTCATTTCTAATAATAAAAACCATTACTTTACCAGACTAAAAAAATGAAGGAAATTGCAGTACAAGAAACTTGGTAAATTGCAAAAACATGACACCATACTCATTAATTCTATAAATGACAAATGTTTAAGGAAAAGTCTAAAGTACCCGCAAAAGAGAATTAACCAGACCTATACCCATCCATTACCCGTCCCTTTCTCAAACTATCTTCCTCTCTCCCTTTCAACCAATACCCGTAGCTTTCTCCCTTTCATCTTATATATGTTCTGATTAACTATTCAACCCTTACTCATCAGTTATTCGTTCCTTATTTAATATTTACCAGACCTTGTTCAACTACGGTCTGTCCCGACCATTACACGACATGTGCCCGACAACAGCTAAGGAATTTTTCAGCTGAGAGTTGTGACGAACAAAAGCACAATCTTTTCTTTCTCTTTTCATCATTTTCCAAGCGCATAAATTTATCATGCAAAGAAGTTGTATTGGCATCATTATCAGATTCTAAATATTGAATGTCCGTACACATTTCACTAAATAAAAGAGTTTTAAGTAAAAGAATGAAGATTGTAAAGTTGATTCAGCACTGACCAAGTTAAAAGCTGACCGAGGGAAGTAAGAGCAACAGAATGAACTCCGCCGAGAGCAATACACCGAACAGGATCATCCAAATAAGGATTCAAAGTAGGCACAAAAGCAGGATTCTCATGCCCAAACCCAAGCCGCCCGCCATCACCTTTCCCCCAAATCCACAACCTCCCATCTACAACCAACCCTGAATGAAACAACCCACAAGAAATTCCAATACCCATTTCATTTTTTTCATCACTTTCACCACTACGATCATCAGAAATTCTTCCAGAAACTTCGGCATGAGTAAAGGGTTGAGATACAATAAGGCTGGCAACTGGAGCAGGATACAGTCTCGATTCTTCAGTGCCGCCTCCCAGCTGACCGGAGGAGCCTCTGCCCCATGAGAAAACTTGGAGAGTTACGGCGTCGTTTTGGTTCTCATTCGGGTTGTCGATTTCTGGGGTTTTGTAAAGAATGGGAACTTTAGTTCTGGTGGATGAAGAAGAGGAGATGCTGCGAGTAAGGGTCTTGAGGCTGTGGCGAAGAAGCATTGAAATTAAAAGAATTTCTTCGGAGAAAACCTCGGAATTCCAGAAGTGATACCAGAAGGAAGCTCAAACTCAGTTTAAAGACTAGGTTTGGTTCTAAACTCGTACCATAATGTAAAATAAAGGGTTTTTAATCCGCATGCCCTAAAAATACCCCCCTATGTTACGGCCCAATTTCTAAATTTATTATATTTAAAACTAATTATAACACTTTTGAATAAAAATACCTTTATCTCTTGTTTGTATATCTCTCTAAAATAAAAATAAGTGAATAAATTTAGTTTTATTATGTTTAATTTTGTTAAAGTAAATTAAAAAGATCAGAAAAAGACATCACTAATTAATTTAAAAAGATCATAGTTAAAGGTAACATAGTATTGATCGGTATTTGTTTAAACGAGTTCATTCAAAATAAATTTGACGAAATTATACTTTGATAACAAGTAAATTTTTTTCACTCAAGTATAATAAACATAGTTTGTTTCCTATATTTATACTTATAAAAAACTTATAAATGTGTTTAATACAACTTTTTAACAAGAATAAAGTTGTTATTAGAATGATATTGAAAATTTTTTAGAATTCTGTATTGAGAAAGAGAGTGAATAGTATATTCCTTGATGATTTGTTTAAGTTAGAATTTTATATTGTTAAGGAATATATGAAAATCGTCAAAAGATCTAGTATTGAGATGTTCATACATCCTTCGATAACTAGAAAGATGTATGAAATTACATCAAGTCTTGGTTCCTCGATGGATATTATCGAGAGATGTATGAATTTCGTCGAGGGATGTATGGTTTTAAGAGATGAAATAAAACATGCATAATTCATCGAGGGATGTATGAATTTCATCGAGAAATGTATGAATTTTATCGAGAGATTCATACATCCATCGATGGGTTTAAAGGATAAAATAAAACATGCATAATTCATCGAAGAATGTATGAATTTCGTAGAGGGATGTGTTATTTTCATCGAGGGATCCAATATTGGATTCATACATCCTTCGACTAATTTCGAACTTATCTCAACGATTTTCATACTTCTCTCGACATTTACATTTCTTATGTATATATATATATATATAACAATTGTATTATTTTTCAAAATAAATGTCTAACAATTGTATTATTTTTACATAAATAGAACGAGTTCATTTGATGATTGTATCTGAAGAAATATGAAATAGTTCACCAGACAGAAACGAAACTTACAATGGAGGGCACAGTTTTGGTATAACAGTACGAAAGAATTTAAACTATCTAGAACTTGTCAATGAATTGTATTCTGTATGTCTGATAAGTCTAGATGAATTTAATATTAAAATGTGTGTACAAACATTGCGTGCCCTCATCCATTTAGTGTTCGGGACAGAGCGATGTGGAAGACGATACAGATGTGACTTTTTTGTTGATGTGAATAGTCAAGTTTCAACATTTAGAGGCTTTACACCGCTATTTATCACATTTGAGCATCGATACTCAAGAGTAGAAATAACAGGGTCTCTTAATGTTCAAGCTACGCAACCGTTCGTCTGTCAATTGCAGACTACTGTTGGGAATCCTTTTGCTTCTTCAAGCGATAGTAACCAAGTCAATGCTACAATCCCTACTATAGTTGTCAATGCATAATACTCTCCGATTCGATATAATGAAGATCCTACTCACGAGTACTTTGAACAGGTTAATGAGCAAAAAACTAACCCTAATGATACTTTATTTTCACCTTTCTTTAATACCAATTTTCAATCACCTCCCAATGAATGGACATCCTCTTTCACATGCGAAGATATTGGTCCATCGGATTACGATCCGTTACAGCATGTACCTCCGATCCCTCCGCTTGTTATTTTTTCAAATGATGTCTTCTCTAGTACAGATGATGGTTAAATAGTGGTTGGAAAACTGTATGAAACGAAAGAAAAATTGAGCAGAGATTTGAGTTTGCTTGCAATGAAACAGAACTTTTAGTTTTGAATTCACAGGTCAACATCATATCGTTTTGAAGCAAAATGTCAATATGATAGATGTAAATGGTGTTTTCGGGCGACATTGATGCATGAAAATACTTACTTCTAGGTGTGACAGATTGAACAAATACATACATGTATGTCTGATTAACTATCAAACGAACATCGTTAAGCTAGCTCCCAGCTTATCGGCGAACTGATTAAAGATAAATTTGCATATTGTAGCAGAATATACACATTTAAAAATATTCAAGCTGATATTCATAGCGAATACAATGTGTTAGTATCATACGTAAAAACTTAGCATGCCAAAGAAACAGCACTAACGTTATTTTCTGAAGACCCAACTACTTTATACAATTTACTGCCCCTACACTGTCATGTTCTTAAATGTTGCAACAACGGCACTGTCACTCATATATAGAAAGACGATGATAATCATTTTATGTATTTTTTCATGGCCCTTGGAAGTTGTATTAATGGCTTCCGGTCATTAATTAGACCAGTTATAATAGTTAGGACATTTCTTAAAGGAAAATACCGTTGAACCTTGATTGTGGCAGCTTGCAAAGACAGGAATGATCAAATTTTTCCATTGGCTTTCGGAATTAGGGATAATGAAAATGATGATTCGTGAGAATGGTTTATGCAAAAATTACGAGGCGTAATTGGAGAAGTATAAGACTTGATTTTTATTTCTGACAGACATGCTAGCATTAAGAAAGCCATACTAGCTGTCTTTCTTGAAGCTACACTTAGGGTCTGCGCATATTATGTCGCAGAGAACATTCGTTCAAAGTTCAAACAATGAAAAAAAAAATGTATTCGACAAATTTATGATAGCGTACTTTGTGGCTGCGAAAGATTATCGTGTTAGTGACTTTAACGACCAATTTCTAAGGCTAAAACACATTAGCCCGGAATCTGCCAAATATCTGAAGGATGAGGTTGGGTGTCACAAATGAGCTCAAGCTCATTTTACCATAGAAGGTATAACATTATGATCACCAACATTATAGAATGTTTAAATGCAATTCTACGCCATGCACGCACCCTTCCTATAACGTCATTAGTAGAATACTCGAGAAGATTACTACAAAAATGGTTCTATGAGAAGAGAAATGAAGCTTTGGAGATGGAAACACAACTGACCAAGTGGATTGAAAATAAAATTAACAAACGGATACAAGTAGCAAGAAATATGTTAGTTTATCCTATCGATCAATATGAGTTCTAGGTTAAAGATCGAGAAAGAGACTGGATTATAGACCTCAGCGTGAAGACATGTACATGCAGAAAATTTCAGTTGGATAACTCCCCTATGCACAAGCGCTTGCGGCATGCAAACATGTTAGGTTCCAGCATCATACCCTTTGCTCACGATAATACGGTACTAATATGCTTCTCTTGATTAGTCATCAATCGGAATGGGTTATTCCCAATAAGCTACGTTCTTCAGTTACCTTACCACCTATTCGCGCCCAGAATCAAAACGTCGTAAGATACAAAGGAGACCATCTGCTGGCAAAGATTTGGCAAGACGTAAATGTTCTCGTTGTAAACAATACGCACATAATCATCAGATTTGTAATAATACAGTGTCATTGCAATAAACTTATGTGGCAACTTGTCGATTTGTATTCGGACATGTTCCACGTTTTGTTGTGGAACCATCAGCGTGCTTCAATCTAGATGAATTTATGTATTATGGTTATATTACTTAGTTTTGATTTTTTATATCCTGCTTGTGTTACTTATTCATCTCATAGAATCGTCGAGGGATGTTTTATGCACATTTTTTATATACATTTCTCGACGGAATTCATACAGCCCTCAACGAAATTCATACATTCCTCAACAGAAATTCATACATCCCTCAACGAAATTGATACATTCCTCGACAGACTTGATACATCTCTCGACAGACTTGATACATCTCTCGGCGGAAATTCATACATCCCTCGACGAAATTCATACATCCCTCGACGAAATTCATACATCCCTTAATGAAATTTATACGTCCTTCGACGAAATTAATATATTCTTCGACGAAAATTCATATATTCTTTTACGAAATTCATACATCTCTTGAAGAACTTAATACATCCCTCGACAAAAATTCAGACATCCCTCGACGAAATTCATACATCCATCGGCCAAAATCATACATCTCTCGACGAAATTGATACATCTTTCGACGAAAATGATATATCCCTCGACGAAAATTCATACATCCTTCGACGGATACAACACATTTATAAAACATTGTGGGATGTTAAATTACATACAATAATTGTATACAACATATAAACAATATTTAGTTACGTTATATAAAATGAATCAAATAAAATAAATTAACAAATAATTGTATGCATCATATAATATATACATTATTTGATTATATCATCTTAAATGAACCTGATGAAATAAATTTGTAACTATTTATATACATCATATACAAATATACGTTATTTGTTTATATACATTGTATATAAAATGAATCAAATAAAATAAATTAACAAATAATTATACATCATATAACATATAAATTGAATTAAATGAAGTTAAAAAAAAAATTATCTACAATAACTGCTTTAATCATAGACTGAGCGTCATATTCCTCCTCAGACGAATGCCATCAGAAGGTCTAAAATCAAACTGTACTGCATAGATAGATACTCCACATATTTACATACGTATACACCGCAATCACCCCTACTTGAGTCCTGCTGAGGCACCCCGTCATGTACACGAGCTGTCTTGAATGTCACATCGGAGTCATACAACTCTAACCTATGGGCATAAAATCAGGCATCCTTTACTAACGAAAGTAGCAACTCAGAGACACATTGGAGATGTTCCACCATGATGTCGTTAGTGGTCGAAGCTACGAAAGAATCGTATATACTTATCTGTCAGCTCACCAAATCTATTACGACGACCACCCAATGCTTTTGATGTACGTTAACAGGCAAGTAAACTATACCGATGTCGAACCTAATCTTGGGACTCTCTGCAATATCTTCGGTAGACATGAATTCTCTCATAACGTACTTCAAGACTTCATATCCTCAACTCTACTGCCAGTTGTCTTAAATCTTTCTCCACATTTTTGATATATACATCTGTCGATATGAAAAATTATTATGTTAGGGTATCACTTAAATATGAAACACAACAATTATATTCAAAATAAATTGACAACACCTACATAATAATATGTGTCAGTCAATATCCACCGTTGGGGTACCATGTCGGCTTTCTTTCATTACCGCTCCCACAATAGGTCCAAATAGGCGTTGATATGCGGTCAATTATAAAAATAATGTATCTAATTAAATTAATTAACAATCTATATTAATATGTTACAAATTTCAAAAACAATACACACTTACATCATCCTTCAACTATTTGCACTTTTGGCCTCTCAAGATAGTCCATAACTAGTCATGCGATGCACTAGTTCGACGCAATTCCATACTGGACGATTTATAATCATTAAGCCACTATTGAAAGCTGCTCCGACTATTTTTGGCTTCTTCAAGTTTGCCGGGTTCACGAACGGACTAGCCATTGGCTTAGGTCGCTTATAATGGGGTCTGTATTTACTCTATAAATCAGGTGAAAATGTCTCCTCACCAAACTTCACCGGCTTGTCAACCACCACTACCTCATCTAATTTTTATGTAGGTTTAATGCCCTTTTAATCCTGGGACTTGTTTGCCACCCTCACCTCATCTGAGTTTTGAGTAGGTTTAGTGTCATTTTGATCTTAGGCTTTGTCGGCCACCCCCACCTCATCCTACATATTTAAACATTGTACTTATTAGTATAAAACACAATAACAACAGTATTTACCATAAACAGGACAAAAAAAGTCCAAAAGCAAATAAAACCTGTAACTTCTCGAACGGAGGCTCTTAGGATGGCCTCAAAAGAGCCAATATTGTCGTCGTCTCTTGTCTTATGAGGCTTAACTCCGCTCTAAATATTTCTTCTTATTTTTGCAGCCGAGCCTCCATATCAGCACGCAAAGCGACAATTGCATCTATAATCATCGCTAACGCCACATATAAACCTTATCGATCGTAGAAATTGAACCTGTGCCAGTGGGCTCGGTTGGAACTGGCTTGTCAAATGTAAAACGGAGCAATAGGGTGGCTCCAATTGCATCATCTACTTTAGGAAGTTGAGGGACACGCACCTACAGAGAAACGATCATATTAGTTATATTTAGTAAAATCATACCTTTAAACTGTCCGTATTGTACACTGTGATTTACTTGATATGTTTCCTCCGCTGACATATTGTCAACATCATCATCGAGGAGTGCATGTTGCGTGGGTGACTGAACTTGATCTTCCTCCTCATCGTCATCTCCACTGATGGAATGCAACTAGGTCACAGACGGCATGAAGGTTTCCATACTTGTGGGAAATAACACACGCAACAAAAATGGCTACAAAATCATAACAATTATGCGTCAATATGACGCACACGGTACCATTATCAACCAACATTGCATAATTGATTGTGTGAAATAAATAACTACTACTTACATTCATGAATGAAGATAATAGTTTTTGGACTTCATTGTGGCGAAGACTTTTAATTGTTGTCCACCTCAGCATGTGGAGTACATTGTCGTTTATTTTATTCCTGTACAGTCCGAGACATATAGGAATTGCCTCATATATCCAAATCTGCATTAATAATCAAGTTATAATTGACATTCAAAGAAATATTTGATTAACAATTGCAAACGTAAACTAAATTCACGTACCTAAAATACAATAAGAATTCCGTTAAGTTGTATCTCCCGCACTTGTGTTTGCTATTCTTTTTGTGTTATTCCTTGAATATTTTCGCCCTCACAATTAATGGTTGTGACAAGTACTTGTATGTCAGCCCCTAAGAAACTATGCTCCAACAGTAACAGTTGAAGGCCTCCAAGTCATCTACCAATTGTATGACAAAAGGGTCAACTTTCCCCATTAAGAATCTCTCCACAAAAAAGACCAACAACATCTTCAGCGCATCCTGGTCATCTATAACGCTGAAGTTGGTATCCTCCAAAATTTTGTCTAGTTGTATTTACTTGATGCACTGTAACATAGGAAAAAACTTGTTTCGAAGCTAATGTGTATCGCATTTATCCCCTAGAATGTCCAATCCCTCACTGTAACTCTCCAAATTGAGGCCAATTATCAATCCAAACTTTAATTTTGAAAATTGGATAATACAATCGAAAACCAAGAACCAAAGTTGTTCTGCTTCTACCCCGGTGGCGTACACTTTTCTCAATAGTACATTGTAGATTAGCTGTTGGAGATATGCCCTAGAACCAATCGTGTCATACAGTTTAGGGATATCATCCTTATGTATATATAACTTTATAATTAATTATAAATTAGCTTATGATTAATAAAATAACATTTATATCATTTTACATATTTAATTACGTGTATATATATATATATATATAAATATTATATATAAAATACAGAATGAGATTTCGTAATGTATTATGACATCAGGACTCTATCTGCAAGGAGTTGTAGATATGAGTACAGAGTCTGATTTAAATACATCCGAATTATTCTCGGTTGAGGTATTGTCATATAAGAGTATGACATTGCATGACTGGCATATTTGGTGATGTTAATGATTAGTATTTGATGCTAATAGTTGGGTGACGAGTCTTATGTCACAAGAGTATAAACATAAGTAATACGTTGAAGAACGTATTACTAAACGTGACCAAACATGATGAATCACATAGGTGATCGTCCACAGTCAATGATATGTCACACAATCGTACTAGTGTACAACTAGTCCTTTAACCTGAGGTGTCATGGTTGTCCTTCACGCTGAAACACATCATTCACTTGTGTATATAGCACCGGGCTAGCCACACCTGATGAAAGAAGCTTGTTGGCAATGTGTTTAGGTGTATAAAGACAAGTGATGACCAAGACAAAGTCTATTGGCTCAAATGGTTGAGCCTGAGATTCTAGGCAGGGATGTCATACATGGGAAATGAAATCTCTGGTCAGAGTACGTGTTTCCAGAAAGATGTTTTTAGATACATAATTCCCGTACATGATTTAAGACCCTGTCCTTATAATTGAATTAAGGGTTTAACAATTCTATAACCCGCACTCGATCGGGAGTTGACAGTAGAGGGACTCTACTACATGAACGTACAACTATATGGATTCATTAGTGTTTGGGGTTTATGACATCTAGCTAGAGGTCGCACATAATCATTGGAAACTTTGGTTACAAAAAGTTGTAGCAAAGTGATGCGAAGGAGTTCGTGATCACCCATGTCCAATTCGTAGTGAACCCAAGGGATCACACAAATAGTCGGTTACTTGATGATGATGGCTATTGTTATTATATAATAATCATTAATTGGTTCATGATATTGTACAGATATTGATCGGGTAATAATTTGATTCTTTATTGTAAAGAATATATTTCTGACATTGACGTGCTAGCACGCGTATGCGTAGGAAATGTTTCGGTTTGATTTTAGGATACTGTAAATATGATTTGCAAATATAATAATATTAATATATTAGTATTATATTTCAATATGATTAAAGTAATCATAAAATATAAATATTTATTATATTAATATAATAATAAATATCTAAAATGTATTATTGATATATATATTATTAAGATAATATATATATATATATGTATATATGTTAGATATTTATTAATATATGTGTATATAAATATATATATATATATATATTAAAGTAATGTGTGCGTGTATATATATATATATATATGTAATTCTCTCTCTTTCTCTCATTTTAATATAAGTGTACATGTGTTAATTTGATTAATATATATATATATATTATATTAATAACGTATTAATATATTAATGTATATGTGTATTATTGTAATATATGTATTTGATTAACAGTAATCAATGCATTTCACCAACTTAACCATGACTCACGTTTTGCATTAATTTATTTTGATGATTTGTTAAAATGCAAGTCGGTTGATTACATAGATGGAGTCGGTGGATTTCAAATGGATTTTGAAATCAAAACATTTAAAAGTTAAGTGTATAAAAAAAAGCCGACAGTATGCATTATGTGAATTTGTTTTGGCTTTTAAAAAAAAATAGCAAATGTTTTTCATCTTCTCTGTTTTGAAAAATAAGAGGTGGCTGCTTTCTTCTTTGGTTTTTGTGAAACCAAAAGTGTCTTCTTCTTCTTCTTCTTCTTCAACTGTGAGTTTGCTTGAGGAAGCAAGCTTAGGTGTACTTCGTTATGAACTAGAGCAAAATAGAAGAGAGAGAAGAGAGCATCTAGAGAGAAAGCTTAGTAAGCTTATTGAAGTTAGAAGATCCCAAACAATCCGGAACCGGCATCATCACTCCGATGAGGGGGCCACCTGAGGAAGCAATCTTGTTGTTGTCCTAAATTGCAGAGCCAAAAGTGAGACATCTCATCTCAGCTTTAATGTTCAAATTATTTTTGAAAGCCGAAACATGCATGTGTGCATGTCAAGATCAATTTGGGGCCTATTTCACAGGTCCACGAAGATGACCATGGCTCCCCTGAGGTGATCGTGCGCCCGGAAGTCGATTTCGTGCGTCGTGCTTCTACTGCTCACGAAAACGAGCATGATGGGCTTACTGTTCCATCCACTAGCATTCTAGAGAATTTAATCTTTGGCAATCTTAAAAACATCCTGATATAAGTTTGACAAAAAAGCTCCAGCTGCACTGAGATTAGCTTCTCTTTAATCCTATCCACTGCCCACATGTGAGATAAAGATGTCACAACTGCCAGGAAAATATCTTTTTCTAGTGTCTTAAGCTTTCTGTTTACGCCCATTGTTATACCTAACCATATTACAAAGTAAACACAAAAAATGTCATAGAGGGAAAAATCAAAATGACAATCTGTAAAATGAAATCTCTTAACGAAATTCATCGAGGGATGTATAACTTTCATTGAGGGATCTAGTCACACATCCCTCAATGAATTTTTTAGATGAAACAATCTATAAAATGAAATCCCTCGACAAAATTCATCTCGGGATGTATGACTTTCATCTCTCAATGAATTTTTTAGATGAAAAAATCTGTAAAATGAAATCCCTCGACAAAATTCATCGAGGAATGTATGAGTTTCGTCAAGGGATCCAGTCACACATCTCTCGATTAATTTTTTAGATGAAAAAATATGTAAATAAAATCCCTCGACAAAATTCATCGAGGGATCCAATCATATATCACTCAATGAATTTTTAGATGAAAAAATCTGTAAAATGAAATCTCTCGACAAAATTCATCGAGAGATGTTTGACTTTCTTCGAGAGATTCAGTCACACATCCTTCGATGAATTTTCAAGATGCAAAAATCTATAAAAATGAAATCTCTCAACTAAATTCATCGAGGGATGTATGACTTTTGTTGAGGAATCCAGTCACACATCCCTCGATAAATTGTTAGATGAAAAAAATCTGTAAAATAAAATCCCTTGACGAAATTCATCAAGAGATCTAATCACACATCCCTCGATGAATTTTTTAGATAAAAAATATGTAAAATAAAATCTCTCAACGAAATTCATCGAGGAATGTATGACTTTCGTCGAGGGATCCAATCATACATCTTTCAATGAATGTATTATATGCAAAAAATTTGTAAATTGAAATCCCTCAATAAAAGTCATACATTCCTAGATGAATTTCATCGAGGGATTCTCTATGCATATTCAACGTCTCCTCTACGAAAATCAAAAATCTCTCGATTATTTCAGTCGATGAGTCAACCCATTGTCAGTCAGTCATCTTTGTCAATTTCAAACTTTTTCAATAAACCAATACAGATATCCAGAACACAAATTAATAATTTGTCAATATATTTACCCTAAACAAGTTTCTAATTCTAAACCTACGCTTTAAATAAAGAAAATGATAAATTCATTTTCAAGTCATACATTGCCTATACTTTAATCAAGAAAATAGTAAGTTTATTTCTTTGTTTTACATTTGACAGTACTGATCATACTATTTATGAAGGAATTGTTTTTGTCGTTACTTTTGTCGCTGTTGAGAAGTACTCAATGTTGTTTGTTTTGCCTGACAGTTGTGTGGGTGACTATTTGTGTGAAAAGAAGAAGAAGAAGTTTGTAATAATATTGAAATGTTATAATTTTAGAGGGAAACCAATAATTAAGAGTATTTTTGTTCAAAAGCATTATAATTGACCATAAATATAACAGATTTAAAATCTAGGCCATAAACGTAAACGAAGATATTTTTGGGCTATAAGAAAAAATAACATCCGACTCGCTATAATTTTATGTTTTAATAAATAAAGACATAACTTTTTTTCTTTATATCAAATAAGTCTTTAATCAACCCTAATTAAATAACCAAATTATCATTATAATATTAATTTTAACATATAAATGCTCTATTTACATAGTATTTACAGCAAATTTTAGATATGGAGTGATGTACACTCATTTTCATATAGGTAACTTAATTAATTGAATGATATATTTAATAATATTTTGTGATTTTGATCGGATCAAGTTTACTGTTAAACTAATTTTACCATATTAACTAGAGTCATTCAACCGTATACATTTAGATCTCAATAAGCTAATTTTACCATATTAACTAGAGTCATTCAACCGTGTACATTTACATTTCAATAAACTATAGTATAAGACTAAAATAAATAATATTTAATTCAACACGCATAATATAAATACGAGCACTATCTTGACGTAAGATAATATTCATCTCTCACTTTCAATGCCATAAAGAAATTCTCGGAATCCTTCTAACTATAAAATAAAAATAAAGTGCATGATTCCAACATTAAAAAGAAAAGTTGAACTGCTTTGTAATTGCATTTGTTTAAAATTATAAGCTATGGCAAACTCAAAAGACATTGAAAGGACGATGTTTGGGTCCATACATGCATTCTTTTGTGTTAGTGGAATGATACTTCGTGGTTTCTTTTGTGTTAGTGGAATGATACTTTGTGGTGGGTATATATAAAGCTCCCTAATCAAAAGAAGTGGCCCAATATACATGAATCGACAGAATATATCTATCAGCAGGATTCCTAATCATCAAGGAACTAGAGTAGCTAAAATCAAAAGTAAATATTTGACGGATGCAATTATTAATTATCCATATTCCAGGAATATTTATGAATGGAAATAAGAATAATACAAGAGAAAACACGGTAATCGATCAAGTATTAAGACAATACATAGAAAATGTTGTTGAAATTAGATTGCTTAAAGCCATATATGCTTAGTATATTTTGTAGTTTTTGCTATGCAGGATACAATATTGTCTCCAAGGTTTCGCTGGACGATGGCATGAGTCCTTATGTTCTTGTTGTTTACGCTCATGCTTTCGGAACTTTTGCTACTGCTGTTCTAGCTTTTCTCTTCGAGAGGTTGTGTGTGTGTGTATATATATATATATATATATATATCCATCTTAATTAATTGTTCAACGTGACAGCAGCAATTTGATTTGCCTTTTGTTCATCATAACTAACTTTTTTGTTTCTGTTGCAGAAAAAATGAAAGCAAAATCAACATACAAGTCTTGCGAAACATCTTCTTCCTCGGTTTATTAGGGTAAGTAGGTACGTAAATCGTTTTGAAATCAAACTCTGCTGCTCATGTAATTGATATTAGAACCAGATTTTGTGTGTTTTATTTCAGAGCGTTGTTGGGCAGGGCGTTGTTCTTTGCCGGCCTGAAATACTCTTCACCAACTTTTGCATCTGCTATGGGCAACATTATTCCATCCATTACCTTCTTGTTCGCTGTTTTGTTCAGGTATATAGGGAAACTATCATCCGGGTCCATATATTTTCAAGATTATTAATACAAAATTCGGATTCTATCCTATTCTAACCGGTGTTTTACTTATCCGATTTCAGAATGGAGAAATTAGAAATTTCCAAAAGCAGTGGTCAAGCGAAGGTTGCAGGGACATTTGTTGCACTAGCTGGTGCAACACTTGCAACTGTGTACAAGGGTATAGTAGTAATTTCACTACAAAGCCGGAACAAAAATCCGACCGCCATGGCCCCCGGCACCTCGAAAGCTTTTTTAGATAAGGATTGGTTAAAAGGCTCTATCATGCTCTTCATATCATACCTTTCCTTGGCAGCATTCATCATTTTACAAGTAATTAATTCTGTATTTTATAAATTTTTAAAAATAAAAATAATAATAATAATTTTATTTTGTAAATTATAACTAATTAAATAGTGTTGTTCATAATTGTTGCAGACATGGACAATAAACAAGTATCCAGCGCCAATAACTCTTACATCATTAACTTGCTTGACGGGAACTTTACTTGCAGCAATTATAACTGCAATTCTCGATCATAAAACTTCTTCCTGGAGATTATCCTGGGACATTACCCTTCTTGCTCCTATTTACAGTGTAAGCCTTTATTTAATGCAATCTTTTTTTTAGAACAATTTAAGGTGTAATGACTTTTTCATTGCAGGGAATTGTAATATTTGGGATTACAATGTATGCTCAAACATTGGTAATAAGAGACAAGGGTCCAGTTTTTATGTCAGCATTTAAGCCATTGTCAACAGTGATTGTAGCCATCATGGGAATGCTTATTTTGAGAGAACAACTTTACCTCGGAGAGTATGCTTATTCATTTTTTTTTTTTTTTTCTCAATTCACCCATTTTTATTTATTTATTTATTTATAAGTCTAATAACTTATTATTATTTTCTTCAGGATTTTGGGATCGATATTGATAGTTGTTGGTTTGTATGCAATTTTGTGGGCAAAGGAATACGAGAACAGAAGGAAAAAACTTGAAGCAATGATGTCAATTTAGTTAAGTGATAGATTATTAATTTAGTCATAAATAATTAATGCTAAACTCTTTGTTAATGTTATTATTGAGATATAATCTTTTTTCTTTTTCTTTTTCTTTTTCTTTTTCTTTTTCTTTTTCTTTTTTTAAAAAATAAATAAATTAAATAATTGTAATATTACATACATATATTATTTATATGAATAGATGTATTTTTATTTAAAATTGTTATGTTGGAGAAAAGAAGAAAGAGAGAATGGCGGCAAGCAAGCAAGCAAGCATGATCTTTTTCCAGGGATGATAAAAATGGATTTCTGAGTTTTCTTGTATTTATAAATAAGAATATACTTTATCCATTTATAACAAATAGGTCCCTAATAAGTAATGCTTTGAGAATGACCAAAAAGACCCGTCGATGTTAAGTTTCATACTACCGGTATCAGTCGAAATTTGACAATACAAGGGTAATTTTGTTATTTAGGAATAGTGAGGGACTAATTTGTTATAGACAGAAAAATTACGTCTTCATTAATGAAAATTAAAACATTACTATTATTGTTTTTGTAAATAAATTAAATTTTGGGGATCTAAACGATAAAGACTCCATTATTAAATTGGGAAAAACAGAGAAATCTTACGACAACTCCATTAAAAAAAAATTCTTTAGAGTAGCAATGGAGAAACAGACGACGAATTTGGAAATGGAACAACTTCTGAGCATGGGCTTTCCAAACGAACTTGCGGCGGAGGCGCTCGCTGCCACCGGAGGAAAGTCCACCCTCAAAGCCACCGAATGGATTCTCTCCCACAAGTCATCAAACAACTACAACACCACCGCCACTTGCTCTCTCGATCTCCCAATCCCGAACCAGAGTCCGGTTCAACCTAAACTCGATCGGTTCTTCCACTTCCAAACCAAACCCTCCTCCGGTTCACCGGCCACCGCTCATTTCGCTGACACCAAAGACAAAGAAAGAGAATCAACTCCGGTTTCGAAGCGTTTAAAGACTGATAATAGTAATACTCCGCACGAGCCTTTATCGGAGCGTATGCGTCCTCGTAATATAAACGACGTCGTCGGCCAGGACCACCTTCTCTCGCCGAACTCACTCCTCCGCTCCGCCGTCGACGGCAACCGCCTCCCGTCTGTTATCTTCTGGGGCCCGCCTGGTACTGGTAAGACTTCTCTTGCCAAAGCCATTGTTAATTCCGTACTTTCGTATCGGTTTGTTTGCTTGTCTGCTGTTACCTGTGGGGTTAAGGATGTTAGGGACGCCGTCGAGGATGCTAGGAAGATGAGAGTTAGGAATAACAAAAGAACTGTGTTATTTGTTGACGAGGTTCATAGGTTTAATAAGTCTCAACAGGATTCGTTCTTGCCTGTGATTGAAGATGGGAGTGTTGTGTTTATGGGAGCCACAACGGAGAATCCGTCCTTTCATTTGATTACTCCGTTGTTGTCTAGGTGTAGAGTTCTTACGCTGAATCCATTGAAACCCCACCATGTTCAAGCTCTTTTGAAGAGAGCTGTGGATGATGCTGATAAGGGTTTGGCCAAGAGTGTTGGGATGAGAGTTGAGGTGAATGATGATGCTATTGAGTGTTTGTCTTCAAATTGTGATGGCGATGCTCGTGTTGCATTGAATGCCTTGGAAATTTCTGCCATTATGTCTGCAGCTCGAGTGCCCGTTAAGCAATTTAAAGGTATAGAACAAGAAGGAGAAGAAGAGAAAGATGGAAATTTGATGTCGAATGAAGGAAATGAGCATAGTTCGATTGTGGCAATTGTTACTCTGGATGATGCGAAGGAGGCATTTCAGTGTAAGCATCTTGCTTATGACAGAGCAGGGGAAGAACATTACAATTTAATCAGTGCACTACATAAGTCTATGAGGGGAAGCAATGCTGATGCAGCTATTTATTGGTTGGCGAGAATGCTGGAAGGAGGTGAACAACCTCTTTACATAGCAAGGCGATTGATAAGGTTTGCAAGTGAAGATGTGGGGTTGGCGGACCCATTGGCTCTTAATCAGGCTGTTTCTTGCTATCAAGCCTGCCATTTCTTGGGTATGCCTGAGTGCAATGTCATTCTTGCACAATGTGTGGCTTACTTGGCTTTGGCTCCAAAATCAATTTCTGTTTACCGAGCATTAGGGGCTGCACAGAAAGTTGTTAGGGAATCAGTTGGACAGAACGAAGGAGTGCCGCTTCATCTGAGGAATGCACCGACTAAGCTGATGAAGGAACTTGGATATGGGAAGGACTATATCTATACCCCTGACGATCCTTCGTCAAAACAAAGCTATCTCCCGCCTTCACTTGAGGGGTACAAGTTCCTGGATTGGCCGAATGGTAATTCTACTGGTAAATGAGAATCCAACTAATTACATTTGGTGATTTTGTCTTTGATAACTTATACTGGTTAGAAGCTCTTTCCTTCTCTCTTTTGGGCATGTAAAAATCTTTGTTTTGTTCATACAGGAGGCATCACATTTTGGCTTTTTTGGAAGTTTAAAACTGAAACTACAAAATAGATGATCCAATGTACCAAGTACTTCTAAATTATGCTTACAAAAAGTTTCAGATGGGGGCCTATGTCTTGACATGTTTATTGATTTCTAAATTTTGTGCCTCTGGAAGATTCAGAAGTGTTAAGAGCTACTAACAATTAATGACTCAATAGCATATACATAATTTCTTTCAATTATTGTTTAGACTGAATGCTCCATTTTCGTGTCCAAAGTTGGTTTTCTGATGCAAACTCAGTTCGCTTGAGTTCTATTGATTTCTTAGTTTTGAGTGATTGCTGCTATATTGAGAGGTTAAGGGTATGTTTAGAATTGAGGTATTTTCGTTTTTAAGCTATAATTATTGAGTATAAGTAGGTGGGTAGTTGATAAATACCAGTTGCTATGCGAAAGTGGGCATTTACCAAATGTTGTAACAGTAGTTTAACTGTTTTGTTTTCAAAGTTAAGCAGAAATACACCGGTTACAAACATATCTTAAATCATATTAGACTTGGGGATTTAGCTTCTGATTGGAGATGGTAAGCTAGGAGAAATCTTTCTTCCTTGCCATACAACAAAGTTGCGAGACCTTGAGGTTGACTTTGTGCACATTTGATTGCATCTGTGCATTTCTTTCTGACTTTGGGGATGGTCATATGAATTGATAACGATGGGGGTGCCCTCGAGGGTCAAAGCTCAAGTTAGAGAAAGTTTTGAAAGTTTTAGACTAACAAATCTAATTAGACAGTCTAATCAAATTTTGCTTGGTTTTTAGAAATTTAGCTCATTTATCCATGTTGAGCTCCTTGAACTTCTTGAGGGCTATATGAAGTTTTAGATAAGACAATTTTAACGAGACTGCACTACATTTTTCAAAGAAATTCTCCAATTTGTCTTTCTGTTAATTTTCATATCAACTTATGTGGTAAGATTTTATTAGATGGACATTCATTCGTGTATGATGTAGTAGGTTCGTCCCACTTAAGACTCTCCCCTTCTTATCAATTAATTTATTATTTATATTGATATTAGAACACATATATTGTTTCCATTAAATTATGTTATTTGGTTGTGAGGCATATTAGCATCTCTAAATAATTAACAATTAATGTGAAACTGGAAATTATAAGAAAAGAGAAATGAATTTGTAAGATACAAGAATGAGAATCAAATTATAAGAGGTTAGATAGTTTTGGTTAACAAATTATTAACATTAACATCCCTAGACCTTTGAGAATAAATTAATTTTTTTTAAATTTAAAAAACTGAACCTGAAATCTTGAAATTCAAAAGTAAAAATATATCAAAAATTGAAAATGATTTAGAATCTAGAAAACATACTTCTCCATTTGTGAGAACTCCCACCAAATGCAGCTTCAGCTTATTCTCCTTTCTTATTATGGCTAGCTTCATCTTCCTTGTGTCTCTCAGCCAAATTTCTGCATCTTCTTCTTCTCCTCTTTCAATGTCCATTTCCATCTTACTGCCCTTCCTATTTTTGTTTTAAGGCAATGCTTTCTAGCAACAAATTCTTGCTTCCGCAACCAAACCACCGTCCTACGTGGTTGCCCAGTTCGACTTGATCCACATACACTCCCCGCAAAAGAGCAAGCTGGAACGCATCAAACAGCTTATCTACAACTATAATGCACGGCAGCAGACGGTGACGCTCCGGCTAAGCAAATGGCAAGGACGGCGGAGGAAGGCTGCCGAGATATTACACAGCTTTGGCAGCAATCTCGCTGAGATTCCTCTTTGGTCGGCTACAGACACCGGGATGGGACAGTATTTTGTGTCGTTTGGAATCGGCAGCCCGCCGCAGTAAGTCATGCATGAACTGCAAGTACTACTTCAAGTGTCGAGATTGCCAACTATACTGTGACAGTCGGCTTGGACTTTTCGCAGAAAAATCAAGCTGAAAAATGCAATAATCGGCTGCACCGACCCGTCTAACACATATGGCGTAATGGGATTCGGCTACGACAAACATTCTCTTCCAGTAAAAACAGCAAAAATGTTTGGCAATAAATTTTCATATTGCGTAGTTGATCACTTAAGTCCAAGTAATCTCGCCAACTTTCTAAACTTAGGCAACACTCTTCCAAATCAACCCTAAAATACATGCAACACACACAGCTAATCCTTGGTGTAATCAATCCAATCTATGCCGTCAATGTTTCCGGGATCTCGTTTCAGCGGCAAAACACTGGATGTCCCACCTGAAATATGGAATGTTCGCGGCAATGGCGAGGTGATTCTGGACTCCGGTTCAACGTTAACATTTGGCACAACCTTCATACGTAGCAGTCAAAGCTGCGCTGATGCCTCCATTGGAGAAAAGCAAGAAACTAGGGGTGCATCCGGGACTATTGGAGTATTGTTTCGATGAAACGCAATTTGAATTGGCGTCGGTGCCGGAATTCGTGTGGCATTTTTCCGATGGAGGCTAAATTTGTGCCCTTAGGTGTAAAGGGCTTTGGATTTGCTTCTACTGGTTGGCATGTAACTTCAGTGGTGATTGGTAATATTATGCAGCCAAATCGCTTGTGGGAATATGATCTTGGTAACAAGAAGTTGGGTTTTGCGGATAAATTTCTCCTCTTAATGTGAGTAGAAATCATTCAATCTGAGATAAAATTTCAGCAAAATTATAACATTAAATTGCATAAATGTAATTATTATTTCTAACTAAAATCTTAGAAAAGAAAGATTACTCTTTAATGTATATAATCAACAGTCAAATAATCATGTAAGGTTTGTTCCATGGTATTTGACCAATTACAGTTTGTTTTGTTGCAATCTTTTTGGCAGGAAACAACGGGCGGGCGCAGTCAACTGTCTCTCTCTGTGGGCCAAACCCTTATCACTTTCTTCTTTCTCATTCCAACTGTTCCAGTTTTCCTTTCTCATTTCTTCTTCTTCTATATATAAGAAGATTTCCCATTTCAAATCACTGCATCATCAAATTGCCCAAACCCACCTGCATTTCCTCACATTTCACCCATTTCGATGCCACCAACCGCCGCCCTCTCCGCCTCTTCCTCCTTCGCCCTCTTCCCGCTTCCTTCTTCTTCCGCAAACAAGCTCAAATCTAACAATTACGCGCAATTCCCACTTCGTTTTTCCCCCAAATACCCCGGTTTCGGTATGAATTCCACCCCCGTCCGGGCTGCCGTTTCGATTGAGAAAGAAACCCCGGAAACAGAGCGGCCACCTACGTTCCTCCGGGAGTCTGATGATACGGGGACGTTGTCGGCGTCGGCCTCGTCGGTGAGGGCCCGGTTTGAGAAAATGATAAGGGACGCCCAGGACACCGTGTGTCAGGCGATTGAGGTCGCCGACGGTGGCGGGAAGTTTAAGGAGGATGTTTGGTCTAGACCTGGAGGTGGCGGCGGCATCAGTAGAGTTCTCCAAGACGGCTCCGTTTGGGAAAAGGCTGGCGTTAATGTTTCTGTTGTTTATGGTGTCATGCCTCCTGAAGCTTACAGAGCTGCCAAAGCTGCTGCCACTGATCAGAAGCTCGGTCCCGTTCCTTTTTTCGCTGCTGGTATCAGCTCGGTAATTCCTAATAAGGGATAAAATTGATTTAAGTTCTCTTATGCTTGATTGCTTTCAAGTTCACATTTTTTTTAGGGCAGAGAGATCAATGAACAATCTTTCTCTCTTTGTTTTTTTCAGGTTTTACATCCGAAGAACCCTTTTGCACCGACTTTGCATTTTAATTATCGGTATTTTGAGACTGATGCTCCAAAAGGTACTAATAGGTCTCTTCGAATATGTAGTGTAGATTATGGAACTTTTTCTTCTCAGATTATGTTTCTACACATATGTGTATAGTAATGCATGTACATTTCATTCCTGAATATTTCTTTTCTGATGAACAAAATTGAATCATATTAGCTTTATAAGACCACTTTAAATCGAAATAATAGGAGATCCAGTTAAAGAATAAGCTACGGCTGTAGCTGCAACGAGTAATGATCACATGCAATTTAAGAAAAAAAAAAGGAAATAATGATTCAAAATACCAATGTAAATGTCAGACGCCTTGGTGAGAAGCCATATATTGGGCCCGTATGCAAGCCATTGTTGTCTAGAGTGTGCAATGCATCATCCAGTTAAAGTTTCCTCTTGCCTGGCCATTTGCAGAAGTTCAAGCTAGTTTTAGAGATGGCAAATGTCATTCAGAATTTATTTAAATGATTTTACTCTTGAAAGAGGTTTGAAATGATTTGTATTTGTCCTTGCGTCGTTAGAATGAAACAGCCAACCCAGCAGGAAGCATGTATTTCTTGCCATCAGTGTTGAGAATCTATATCTTAGTAGCTCTGGTAGTTTGTAAATTAATCTCTCCCACATAATGCATATTTCAGAGTCATGATTTGGTTTTCCATCAGTCATTTACGTGCATTATAATAAACTTGTACTTTTAAATGAATATTTATTACTAAACTATGTAGATGCTCCTGGAGCACCTCGGCAATGGTGGTTTGGCGGTGGAACAGATTTGACTCCTGCATATATCTTTGAGGAGGATGTTAAGCATTTCCATTCAGTATGTACTCTCACCAATGTACTGGATTCCTTTTCTATGATCAAAGCACAGGGACTTTTCCTGATCCCCACTGTTGGAAAAGTTTTACAGTTGTGTTACTTTCTTGAGTATGAATAATGCCTGTGATAGATTTGATCCAACCAAACCAATTCAAAAAATGGTGCTAAGAGTTCTTTTATATTCAGAGACTAAATGATATGGAAAAATCTTTAAATGAAAAAGCTTGAACTTAATTTATCACTTGCATCGAGCTGTCAGCTTACCCAACCACTCAAGTGAACAAAAATGCTACTTCAGAGAGTGCTTCATGCTTTTACGCAGTCTTAAGAAAGTTGCCGTGCCTTATTTGTATCTACATTTTTTATGCAAATTTGTATGATTTCATTTGTTTACTGATATTGAACATCTTTTTTAGATTCAAAAAAGTGCCTGTGACAAATTCGATCCTACCTTTTATCCCCGGTTCAAGAAATGGTGTGATGATTATTTCTATATCAAGGTTTGTCTCTTAAACCTTTTGATTATTATGCTACCATATTAAGATGAAAATGAGCTTTTCGTGATTCAATGAAGATGAAATTGCACCTTTCATGATTCAACTACAAATGGTACCATAAGTCAGGTTTCAAGCGAAATAGTTGTACCCAATTTGGAGAAATGAAAGTAAAAGAAGTGGTGTTCAGTTAATTTGTTAATCTATCCTGCTCACCTGCCAAGCTTTGTTATCAATTTATAAAGTCAGGAATCTGGTGCTTGGTTGATTTTGTGCCCACTAATGGGTATCGTTGGTGAGGGTATGAAGTCTGTAAAATGCTATATACTTGTTTAAATTACACCCAATTTCCTGTTGGTGGGATTTGGGCTACCTAACTATGATTACCACTTTACAGATTTATAAGGTTGGGAACGAAGGAGGCTTGATTTTTCAAAGTAATTCCATTACTTTTGAGATAATTGTTAATTAATAATTCTGTTGTAGATTGAGCAGGATTGAAAAGATTTTTTATTTCAAATAAGTCACTGTTAATTAATCTTTGTATCTTGAATTTTGCATTGTCCGTCTATGCTTAATGCAGCATCGAGGTGAGAGGCGAGGACTTGGAGGAATATTTTTTGATGATCTAAACAATTACGATCAGGAGATGCTTCTTTCCTTTGCAACTGGTAATTGATTGAGAAAATTGAATAACCGATTCAATTTTCCAATCCTCTTCATATACTAATTTATTTTTAAACCTTCAGAATGTGCGAATTCCGTGATTCCTGCTTACATACCCATCGTAGAAAAAAGAAAGGATACGCCATTTACAGATCAGCACAAGGCATGGCAACAATTGCGAAGGGGACGTTATGTAGAATTCAACTTGGTATTCACACTAATTCCGAAGGCAGTGAATAAAATTACTGTCTGGAATTACCCTGCATAAGGCCTTATATGCCTTCTTGCTTTATTTCTTTAAATTGCAGGTATATGATCGGGGTACAACATTTGGGTTGAAGACTGGAGGTCGAATTGAAAGTATTCTCGTTTCTCTTCCTCTAACTGCGCGATGGGAATACGACCACGTAAGTTTTCTGAATCGTTCTGATGCATGTGATGTTACTGAAAATTTTAGAGATTATGAACTGATAAGGGAGGGTTCGTTTCCTTGTTTTATCACCAGAAACCAGAAGAGGGAAGTGAAGAATGGAAATTGTTAGATGCTTGCATCAACCCGAAGGAATGGATTTGATCTCTCTCTAAATGCTGTATTTGTAATATCATCTTGGGTGTTCTTTTCGGATTTTTTTTTTCTGCTCGCTTTCCGGCAATAGAATTTCGTGTCTTGGCAGCAGTAATCGATAAGGTGGTAGATAATCGTCTTGTAAATTACAGGAATTATTTCCAAATCTCATCCATTGTATGGCTATTGGAACAAAAACTTTGCTGCGCCTGAGATTGCTAACATTTGCTTGCAGGAAATGCCAGTTTGAGACCTTTACTACTCATACATAATTTACATGCTGAACTTATTGGCAGAGTAACAGTGGAAAAGATTTACCACGTTTCTTCCCACAAATATTTATACAAGAATAGTAAATTATATCATAAATTTTTATTATAAGAAGTGTGTTTTGAAAGCACCATACGAAATTGAGGGTCTTTAATGATGTTTTGTAAAACTTTGTAGTTTTTTTACAATTTAATATAAAATTAGGGGTCTCTATGAAAAATCCAAAACCCGCCAGTATAAATCCTAGCCTTTCTCAATTTGCTCGAATTTCCTTTGTTTCCCACGTCGGAAAAGAGAATCCTTCACTAATTTCATGGAGCCGACAGTGAGAGTACAAAATCTAGTACAAGCCGGCGTAGCACAGGTTCCTCTGCAATACATCCAGCCCCTCGAATTCCGGCCAATCAATTACCGCCGTCCATCACCTTCCACCGACGTTCCTCTAATCGATTTGTTGAATCAGAACGACACAATCCGCGACGAGATCCGCTGCGCGTGCATAGAATGGGGAGCCTTCCACGTTATCAACCACGGCGTCCCTTTAGAATTACTCAACGCGATACGGCGCGTTGGGCGGTCGTTCTTCGAAGAGTCGCGGATGTCCGAAAAACTGAAATACTCCTGCGATCGTAACTCTGCCGCTTCCGAGGGTTACGGAAGCAAGATGCTGGTCAATAACGACGACACCGTTTTGGACTGGAGAGATTTCTTTGACCACCACACCTTGCCGCTCTCCCGCCGGAATCCCAGTCGGTGGCCGGAGTTTCCGCACAATTACAGGGAAGTTGTGGCGAATTACAGTGATGAAATGAAATTACTTGCTGAGAAATTGTTAGGTTTTATTTCGGAAAGTCTAGGGTTGCCATCAGATTACATTAAGGATGCTGTCGGTGAATTCTATCAAAATATTACGATCAGTTATTATCCGCCTTGCCCGCAGCCTGAGCTTACACTTGGATTGCAAACTCATTCAGATATGGGTGCTCTGACGCTTTTGATACAGGATGATGTTGGGGGCCTTCAGGTTCTGAAGGGCGGAGAATGGATCACCGTTGAGCCTTTATCCGATGCAATTGTTGTCATTTTGGCTGATCAAACTCAGGTATCCATTCTATCTTTCAACCAATTTACTTTAATTTTCATTAGCTGTTCTGTATGCAATGTCATGTCATATTCTGCACCTTGGTGACTTTGTATTTTGATATCGAGTTCAAAACACTATTGGAAGACATGCATATTAATAATCCAGGCTGCATTTCCTTTATAAAAAACAAATCAAAACTTTAGCGATAGCAAATTCAACTACTCTTGCATCCAATTATTCTCCGGATTATGTCAATGGTATGACTAAAATTGAGAATTTATATCGGCTTGAGTGTCCTGTGTTTGGCAATTCTCTGAAGATAAACTGTCCCTTTGACACAGTTGATACAGTTTGACGCTTAAGATCATTGATCCCCGTTTTGCATTGGATTGGAGTTCAAATAAATTAGGTGTTTGTGATAATACTCGTGATTTGGAAAAATCAACTCTGTTCTTTGTAAGAAATCCTCAAATTTATAGTTTGCCTAGACTTAGCTTATCGAACAGATAATACTGAAGCTCATAATACTCTTAACAAATTATTTTCATGTCACAATTAAAATTCTCACTCTTGGGACCCTGAATCAGATCATAAACTTTCAAGTTTCACGTGCCTACCTTATACTGTATGAGGCCTTTTATTTATGCAAATATTTACGAATTGATTCTTTGCTTTATGAGTGGACTTGCTCGTCTACTATTATGATGGCTTTATTACGATCTATGGCGGTCTATTGTTTTCGAGGGGAAAATGTTTTTGTAACTACTTTGTTGGAATAATTGGACCAAATAGTATTTTTGTTATTTTCTAATGGGGCATTCTTGGTTGCAGCTTATAACAAATGGGGAGTATATTAGTGCCCAACATCGTGCCATAACAAATGCCAACAGGGCGCGACTCTCAGTTGCCACATTTCACGACCCAGCCAAGACGGTCAAAATCTCACCTGCGTCTGAGCTTGTCAGTGATTCATCCCCTTCCCGTTATCACGAAGTGGTTTATGGAGATTATGTGTCATCATGGTATACAAAGGGCCCGGAAGGAAAACGAAATCTTGATGCACTTTTGCTGAAAAGTTAGATTGGAATTCTTTTGTGATTGAGAGGAAAGGTAATAACACCTTATCAATCTCATCAGTAACAGTTCTCCAAGGACTAAGATTTCATCCATTTCCATCCACATTTTTGGTATACATTTTGTTTCCCCTCTTGTTCTTCTTGTACCCATTCTTTATTGTGTCCATCAGCATGACTATCAATTGCACAGTTACTCAACTTTTCTATTTTACTGATTTTTCTTTTTTTTAATTTTAGTAAGATGACAATTCTACTCATCATTGAAATTTTACATTTTTTTTTTCTATATAAGTCTTGTACATCAAGCCAATTCCTAAAATTTGAAGCTGCATAAATTATTAACATTCTACCTATTATCATGCACTAGGAAGAAAATATTGAATGAGTGTTCGGTAATAGTTAGAGTTGCACATTTTACCTTGGGGCTTCATTTCCTCACTTTCCAACTCCATTTGGGAGCAGATTTTGGGGGGAAAATGGGGTAGGGATGGAAATAATTTTCATTTCTAAATTGAAATGGGGATGAAAATGGGAGATTTCATCTTATTCTCAATTTTCTATTTTTTTTTTAAAAAATATTTTTATTATTCAAAAATTTAATTATATTAAATTTATAATAAAATATTATATTTATTTAAAATTTTTAGCAAAATATATAAATAAATAAAAAACAAAGATAATGAAGGAAACAGATAAATGAGGAATTAGAGTTGGAAAAAATGGGGTTGGGGTTACCTCCCCAAAATTCCTCTTTTCTATTTTACTCTAAATGAAAATGGGGTGGGGATAGGGAGGTTAGTGGAAGTGGAGATGGATGAACCTACATCTATCCCATTTTTTCTAATGTGCAATCCATGTAATTGTTGATATTGATCTGAAGAATAAAAAATAAAAACGGGGCAGACGAAGAGTAAGCTAAAAGTAACAAGAACCAAAATCATATTTTTCCATTCTTGGAACTGTCTTTGGCCTATACTATTTAGATAGTTTGTGCTTTTGTATGTACAGATGGACGGGGAAAAGAGAGTTATCTATGTAACAAAGAATAAAAATGCTGCACATAATGCACACAATGAGTGTTGAAGGGAATACATCAACCAGAAGACAGGCTAAAAACTGGTGTGCCCTAGGCTGAATAAGAAGAAAGAATGACGCTGGTGAAGCATAATCTTTGAAGCGAAACCCTAAAATCTGTCAACAGAAACATTAATGACCATGATAGTTTCTTTTTTGAGTGGGTAAATCACTTAGATTCTCCATCTTTAATCTATCTACCTGACATTACTTTGATGCAGAAGATATCCGCGGCCCTGGCCTCGTACTTTACCTTGTTCGATTGTAGCCAACAATACCTGTAACAATTCTGCAGCATCTTCCTTAGATGCCAATTCCAAGTTGGTTTGAAAAAGAGGAAGAGGAGTTGACGGATGGTTCCACTTCCTCGTTTAGACTGGTTCTGGTTCTGTCTTGATAAGCCATCTGAACTGCTTCTGATAATATGCACCGTCCATTCATCAGTATCAGCATGGATTATGCTGTCCAAACCAATTTCAGATTCTATCACCCATTCCGGATCAACAGCCACGCTCTGAAATTTGGGTTTCCCAAGGTCCACCAAGCTAGAATAGCTAACTATCAGTATGAATCTCTCCATGACAACAGCAAATTTCCCAGCTTCTTTAAGTGCCTTGCACATCACTAGCACCTCATCCTTGAACTTCAAGCCATCATCAGCCTCCATAAGTACTGTTGTTCCGATGGCTTCTCCCACGAGTAAGGCATTAGTGGAAGTTCTCTACTCAGAGGCCTTGGAAGACGGACCTTATACCGCTGCGATCTTGTGTGGTGGAGTCTACTTCTGTTTCTAATACTATGAGCAGTTCTCCCAGTAACCTCAAGAATACTAGCTGCCGGTCTTGCCACAAGTCCTGTAACTCCAAATGCAATTCCTGTTTGAAAAAAGAATGTAAAGCAATAAGCACTGTAACAGTGGGGTCAAATTAGGCACATCTTGTATTGTTTGTCAAATGATGTTTTCTAAACTTATTTTAGAGAACAAAAATGATATTTTTGATTTGGTGTTTTTAAAAATTGAAAACTCATTTGGTAAGTAGTTTTTAAAACAATTTCTGAAAATAAAAATGGTGAAAATGTGTTTGATAGTTTGTCTAAAAATATGGAAAACAATGGAACCAATACAAAATTGCATGGAAAGTAAATATAGTATGTCAAACTCATGCAAAATTTGTAATACAAAGTAGAAAACCAAAATTTTCGTTTTCTGCTGTTCTTTAGAAGTGGAAAACTAATTTATTTCCTTTTTTTAATGTAAAATGAAATATTATCAAAATGTAAATCTGTCAAAAGCATTTAACTTTTTCATTTTTTAAAACGAAAAATCAAAATCAAACAGCCTCTTACACTTCCATCAGTATATTTCAAGTCCTATGCAAGCTCCTGATCTCTTGAGCGGCAATGATTAAGAGATGAAAGTAGGTAATGATAATGAATTTTCCAGTGCATTGCCTGAGAGGAGACCAGGAAAACCATGTTTCTCAGCTTTTTTAATTGGTGATTGAAGGAGACCAGTGAGTCCCTGTAATCAAAACATCATAAGATTGAATAGAGGTCAGCACAGCATAAAACATCCACTCGTTTATCTATCACTGAGGAAAAATTAATTATAAAAACTTCTAGTTTAAGGGCTCAATAGTTGTCAAAACTTTAACACGCTGCATCACGTGTATGGCTAAATATTAACAGATTTGTCACTTTATTCAGAGACGAGAAAATATTTTAATGATTTATATAAAAACAAGAAAAAAAGTTTTGAGAGATCGTAACTCTGTCAAATTTATAAAAGAACATAGATAAGTGAGAAGATTTACCTCTAAGACTTCATTTATCACACCTTTGCTGTGTGAAGCTACTCCTTTATGTTGCTTTTCCATTCTTGCAACAGTCTGGTCATCAAATGTAAAAGTGACGATACCCTAACAGATAGAATATCATTTTAATATCCATCAACGTCTGTAATGCTAAGAATCTTCAGACTGTAGAAATACCTTATGAGCAGCTTTACTGAATTGAGTGGCTGCATCACATAATGCCTAAACTGTGTTGCTTAAGAGACTAGTAGTCCCTAGTGCCATGCCTGAAATAAGTCCTGTCAGGCTATGAAGAGGCAATGGCAACATATTCAACATTCTAATAACAGGGTAAGATTCAAATAAGTAATAAACTTCATTACCTGCAACAAGCTTCTGGCAGGAACTGACAAGAAATCTCTTATGCCAAGCCCCAAACTCCTAACAAAACCCATGGGATTACCAATAACACCGGCAGACCCAAATACCTGCAAAACAACAAGTATTATGGGGAAAGAAAAGACTGTAAATTTTGAGTGTGAGATTTTAGTCAAAAGCATCATGTAAAATATGTACAACCAGTGAATAAGATATCATTTTATTCCTTCACTGTAATATCCAAAATTGAGACAACTTTTACCGAACACGTTCTTGAACTTTGAAAACATCAAATCAAAAGCACCATTTTTTTTTTAATGAAAACACTAATTGAAAAATAATACCAAACACTCCCTTAAAGATTCAATTGACTGAAAATATCGAAGACCAATAAGAATGTCAGAAGATTTGGGTTGAATGTTCTCTCTAGTTAGTACAGCTGTATGAGTATTAATGAGTGCAGCTGTCTAGTTAGCTAGTAGTTAGGGTAGAATTAGTTGGAGTCTCCAGTGTTGTCCAAACTCATCAAATTAATATCTGACAGCAATGTACTACAACAGATTTCCAAACCTTTAATCTCCATAATTTTGCTTACATGGCCCCCTCTTGCCCTCCTGACCGATGGTCTGCACAACCAAGTATCGTAAAAGAACTGGAGGATCCAAGTTTTGAGATATCGTCTTCCTGGAAAAGCAATGAAACAAAGTACGATATATATATATATATAGAAAATATGATTTGGTCCTGATGACACCATAGTTTAGTAGATATAGCACGTCAAACTTTATATCATCCTTTTGTTTCTGACATTTGCGGTATATTCATTTTTATGTGTTGTTAATCCTTATAGTGAATGCCCGTGCATTTTGTACATAATTTCTTTAAATTAATATTATACACCATGACTTTTTCTCTAAAATGCTAAACAAAGAAAGGGCCTGATATAAATTGTTAAGGTATTAATGCATCAAAATGGATATTATTTGTTTCTTATCCACACAAAAATGTATCAAAATCGAAGCATTTTGGTGATAGAGAATAAGTGAAAAATGAAAATGAATAAATTTAGACTAAAATGAATACCTACTATTGTCATCCCAAAATAAATATTCTTTCACATAACCTTGTTCAGAAAAATATTTGTGACTGTTTTAACACAGCTTGTTCACAGAAACAATACAAATGAGGTGAAAGAAAAATCTAACAGTATACTGGAAAATAAAATAAAAATTACCCAACCAGATTTTGCTTCATTATTGTCAAGCTGGTAAACTTTAAGCCAAACATAATCCGTGCCTGGATAAAATATTAGAAAAAATTAAAAATCAAGCCCTGTAATTCAAGATCATTCATGAAATATGATACTTAACAATGCAAAAGACATTTTAACATATTAAATAATCAATAACATCAATTCCAAAGATGTAACATGTAATTTTTAAGATATAGTGAAGGATTCTATCAAAAACAGATACTTTAAGAAGGCTTAGTTTATCTTTGTGAACACGCATAAGAAGCTATTATTCTCAATACAAATGGCTGTCCTGCAAGGAACTTTAAAAGGGGAAAGAAAACAGTTAGGCAAACTAGATAAAACTTCTTCTCTACTTTTTTAACTATAAGATCCCAAAAGGATAAACTTCTAGGTTACCACTCAGAGGGCAGACCTAAATACTTCAACGGCCAACTTCCAATACTACACCTAATTCAGTCAGAGGGCGGACCTAAATATTTCAACGGCCAACTTCCAATACTGCACCTAATTCTATCAGTCAGCCAACAAGCTCAACTAAAATTATTATAATTAATACCTGCTACAAGGAATAATAACAGAAGATGCAAGACCAAAAGTAAAAAGAAACAAGCAAATGTAGAGCACAGAGGTAACTTACTGAGTCAAGCTGCATATTACTGTACAGAACATGGAAGTTTCTAATTGACACCTAGATACTGTCGAGAACCTAGAAGTGAAGGACAAAAGTTAAAAAGGAAAAAAGAAAAAAACAATAATAATTCAAAGATAAAAAACAAAGAAAAATTAAATTCAAATTCAACTAGCATAAAAAATAATTGACATGAGAAAACAGCTTAAGAAGTAGCAACAACAAATTCTCTCAACCTTCGCAATAATGTATGAAGTAAATGATTGCTCGGCCCCATTATCTGCCGAAAAACAAAACAACGTATCAGCACAAACACTCCAAATTGAATAAAGCCTTAGTTTAATTCATCACTGGTAAAAGTGATATTGAACCATGATGTACATTGGGAAAAGCCTAAACTGAATAACAGTAAAAGAAATAAAAGCATGTAGTTCAGGTTTGTATATCAACAGTCCCCAGAGTACAGGTAAAACCCAAAATTCACAGCTAGAATACTGGCATATTTTGGCATCTAAAGAGAGCACAACCAACATTACTAAAATACTGTGATTAGGAAAGAAGTACTACAGACACATTTTGTCAATGACAGTCCAAGGCATTGCTATGAACTGTTTGCCAGTCCAGTTGGAGCATTTCAAAAAGAGAGAAAATATACTGAACTTATATCGGCAAACTTAGAAGTGACCAACACATGACTGAAAATTGGAGAAGGAAATCAAATAACTCACCACAAACTCGCCTAGATAACTTTGCCAGCTCTGCTGCTGCGAGTTTAGCCTTTTTACCAGCAAATTCTCTTCTTTCAACAGCATCAAAACTCCACTGCCATTGAAACAGAGACATCAACATCGCTGCCTTAACAAAAATAAAAATGTAGTATTCGAAACTCAACTCTTGATCATCCCGCTGGAATGCAGAAATAAAAACATCCTCTTAAGTAATTATGATGGGGTCCCAACCAAGTTTTTTCCATGGAATTTTTATGCTTAATCTCCCTGCTTGACCTGTAATAAAAAATAAAAATAAAAAACATGTTTGAAAACTCAGAAAGCAATGCTATATATTCATAAATTCCCTACTCATTCAGTAATTACATGAAATATGTAAAAACACATAAGAAAATGAAAAAATAAAATAAAATAAAATACCCTGCTGGAGAGCCAAAGGCAACTGGAGATAATCGAAGGCTACAAGAATGAGCTCAACGTTTTCCAACAAAACTTCTTCGTTCCAGAGAGTGATTTTCAGCCGCTCTTTCTGGATATCTTTAACGTATCTGCCTAAATATCCCAAAAGCAACTGACGAACCAGCCCTTCAAATATTTCTTCCTACTTGCAAAGCCTCAGATTCTTCGATCGAATGAGGCGGCCTTCAAAGAAAAAATGAAAAGTCTTTGATAATCCAAGGTTTAACTGCCCTGTTTGGTTTCAAAACTAGCTTTTCATCCGTCTTCCACAGTCGAATTTAACAGTAAACGGGTTTTCGTGTTGATGGAAAGTAATTTGATGAATTGGATTTCTCCAAGGAATTTTAATCAGAACTGGACCCTTGGTTCTAATTCCTTAAATTTTGCACGCTGTTTCTTTAAATTTTGCGCCCTTCTATAAACACAGAACAACGAAAGATTCTGTCGGGAACATTCGACTGTGTCGTGAATTCGAGATATTATCAGAGCGCCACCTCCAAATACAATGAGTTGGGATAATAACATACCGATCACTATGATTTTATGTATTCACAAATAAATATATACTTTTTCCTATTTGTATCGAATAGGTACCAAATCTAAGGCTGGGCAAAATGGGGTCGGTTCAAAACAATTCTCGACCGGTTCACTTGTTAGTTAACCTACTATAAATTCGTTTAAACTGTTGGTATAAATTCGTTTAAACTGAACCAACAGGCCACATTCGATTTTTGTCTTTGAGTTTTTTATTTTAACAAGTCAATATTTGAACATATAAAGCAAACACAGTCGTTTGTATTAATGATTTTTATAACTATAAACAGAATTATAAATTATAAATTAATAGAAAGTAAAAGTTGAATTGTTTTAATTTATAATCGATTTTATTCAATTTAAAAAATTTAATAAACCAATCCGACTCATAAACGAATTCAGTCTGATTATGTTTGAATTTATTCATACGAAAAAACTAATTCGATCCAATTAATTGATTTATTATTTTAAACAAATAGAACCAATCTAGTTTAATTTGTCTTTTTTTTTTAATTTTTAAAATTTTAAGTACCGATAATTAAATTATACAAATCGAATTGACATGTTTTCGATTGAATTTTATTATTTTAAAATTTTTTTTATAATTTTAACGACTTAATTTTTGAACGATAAAACATATCTAATTTCAATCAATTAAATCATTTCATTTTTAAATTTTCACAAATAAGTATTCAAAATCATAAGATATCCGAATCTGACAGGACCAATTTGGTTTGATCATTTTGAATTTTAATAAATAACCAATTCGGTTTTATCAGTTTAATTCAATTTTACTTTACCCACCCTTAGTTACTAACTCTTATACTATGGACTAAAATGCACAACATGTAAAAATCATCCAAATCCTTGTTATTTTACAATAACAACGAACCCTCAAAAATTTATTAATGTTCAATTACAATATCTTAAACCTTTTTATACCTTCAATAATTCTTACTTTGATTCCAAAATTGAACTGAGATTATTGGCTACAAAATTTAGAGGTCTTCAATGTACATAACATGTAACAAAAATCTTAATAATAGTACTCTGTACAAAATTCTTACCCATACAAACAAACTACCATGCAAATTGCAAAGTTGGTACCGAATGGGGTAATTAACAAGTATTACATAATATTAATAGCAATAATAATAATAATAATAGCGACAAAATCAATAACTACATCGTCCATAAGATAAAGGAGTTATTAATTACCCCATACAGAACAGGTTATTATTATCAAATGATATTAATAAAAATACAAAAACAATACATCCCTATTTCATGGGTATTTATTGTAAGAATATACACCATATTTTTTAACCAATCACTAGCATGTACAAGCACAGAACTAGGTGACAGCTATACATACAAAGAGAACCATGAAAGATGAGGCCAACAAGCTTTAACACTACAACAAAAATAGAAAAAGTGAAGGGGAACAGAAGCATCCATCATACTTGAAGCCAAAAATGCCTAGATGAAAATAAGATTAGGACAAAGAAAAAAAAAATGAACATAGTACACAAGCACATTAGTTACATATATAAACAACCGTGAAATATGTGCACAACTGTAAAGAGAATACAAAAAAAAAAAAAAAAAAAAAAATTACAGATTATATGAACAAATTGCTGCTCCCACCGGTGCCAGAGTGACAACAAGCAATCCGGAGAATATTATCATAGCTCTGAGAGAATGGCGGGGATGTAGTGAGATAACTCTGCAGTTAGTGACTGAAATCCATTCACAAGTTGTGTGTGGAACTCCTGATCTTCCTCTCCAATCAATCGGAAGTGAACTCGAATGGCACGCTTGCAAACGGCCATGAATTCAAGAAGTGCAGCTATGAGTTGCTGCAATTCCTGTGAACGTAACCTTGTGGCCGGCTCACCTGACAGGAACGCTGTGCAGACACTCAAAACCCCGCTGTTCACCTGAATTCATCTAACTTGACATTAGGTGGATGAAAATCCCATCGCCCAGAACAGAAAAAATTTGATTGAAAATTTTATGCTGGAAATCAAATAATTTAAAGAACCACTTCATCAAAACATCACTTACCTGAACTGCAACGCTTCCTTGAAGGATTCTCTGCAGACTCTGGAGACGTGGTAGTTGATCGCCTTCAGAACTGCGAGGTTCTTCAAGTTCATTTCGCAGCGCAGCAGTTCGTGTTTCAATCATTCCAATTGCATTTTCTACAGGAGAGAATTCTAGGGATTCAGACTTGGCTACCAAGAGTCTATTCACCAGTGCTGGGAAAGAACCTTCAGTCTGAAGAACAGTCCTTCTCTTCCATTGGTCTTCCAAACCGCCTTGGTTCTTACCATTTTTTGTGAATGGGGTATCGAACAAAAATCTGTCAAAGACACGGGCACGGACACTTCCAGTGGAAAGAGAGAAGATTCTTTCCCTCCTGCTCCCCAAATCTTCATCCTCCATGACTGGATCAACGGCAGTTATCTGTAAGTAGCAGACTCCAGGTTGCAATTCATCAGCCTTCACTTGTCTAGAATCTGGAATAATGTGCAAAGTGTGATTGCCATCCATCCTAGACTCGTATATATGACTAAGTTTTTCCATTATGTCACCTAGGCGTACATCACGGGGTTCACGGTACACATATTCCTTCTTGTCTAGCTTCCCGAATTTCTCACCATAAAATCCAACCCTATAGTACGTAGCATCTGTAAATGGAATTGGGCTTGATTCCTGCTCAAGAATTGATTCGTATATATTAGTGAGTAAAGTATGACATTTAGCCAATTGCCCATAAGCTCTCCTGCTTTTATAAACTGGAATCACAAGTTCTAGAATGCTCGCACAGAAATGATAGAGTTCAGCTTGCGAGAAAAGCTTATTCGCCAGCTGTAGGTACTTCACAGCAGAGTCAACAGTGAGCTTCGAAGCACCGTAACCCTCCACCTCGGCTGCTGATGCCTCGGCAGTGATGTCATTACTGACTACGGGACAAATTTTACGAAGAGCAGCCACGTGATCTTTACTCCAAACACCGTCATTTCTAGCCACTAAGGCCTAGATTGAATACATTAAAGAAATTAGTAAAAAGTTGACACCATGTAAATAAAAAATCACTCTGCCAAGTCAATGGCGAGGCTGTCTTTGCACGAGCAGCATAGCTTGTATACATCAACTGATTGGAGTTTTTCAAATATTAGCCGTAAGAGCATGTTACCTGCATTACAACACCAGCAACAGCAACAGCGCACTGTGCAGCTTCAGCCCAAGACTGCATTTCTTGATGTGCATCACATAAATGCAGTAACCACATTATGTGAAGATCTGGGACGGGGGCAAATGCCATTGCAAGTTTATAGAAGCTTTCTGCAGCCGCATATCTATCCATAGTCATAGCCGAACCCTGTAAAAATATGAAAGTATTACAATAATAGTTCAATATAAGTTCCCCAATAAGAAAGATCTCAACGCATCATGAGTCAAAATTGACAAGTTCTTTAAACTTACCAAAAGTGCATGTTCCAGGCTGGCATCAAGAGCCAACAGAAGACTGTCAGAGAGATGTTTCACTTCAGACCATGACCACCGATTCTCTGTAAATTTTTCTGGAATAGCCAACAGAGCATTCTCAGGAAGTCCACACTCCTTAAATAGGCTAGGGCTCTTAACTTCATCTGTCATTTCCTCCAACGATTTTCGAAGGCGTCGCGCTTCTCCGCTTTCTTCTAGTGTTCCATCAGATTTCATTTGAGTCACTTGCACATCTGACATTAGCTCAGATAATGTGATAGTCAGCATAACCCGCAGCCTTGCAGTCTGCATAAAGTAGAATGAGCTCTGCAAAAATGAAAGAAATAGTTTACATGAGCTCAGAAGCACAGCCGCAGCAGCAATCCTATACATGTCAAAGAACTTACCCTAACAAGTATCTGAAGCCCAATAACAGCCCTTTTCTTGATGCTATCATTTCGGAAAACTGCAAGCCGAAGAAGATGGAAGGCAACTTGCTTTAAGAAGCGATCATTCTCCCTAGCCATTAGTGTTGCTCCATGAACATCGAAAATGCGATTGAAGACAGGAAAGAAAGCTTTCCAGAAAGCTATTGACTGATTTCGGGAGAAGAAGCTCATAATTATGGCTGTGATGCAATCAAGTTTTCCATAATCAGTAGCAATGCTATGGGATGCTGCCATCATGCAGAATTTCTCAGTTATTTCTAGAACCTGAAGACTGACAGCAGCACTCAAATTTTCTTCCCAAAGTTCCTGAAGAGAATGTGAAAACTATCAGCTTCCTGAAGTGACAGAAAAATTGGAAAAAAAAAACTAGTACATGACCAGATTAATCATGTGAAAATTAAATGGTAGCTGTCATAGCAATCAATTAAAAAAATGACATTTAACACAATATAATACCAATTTCTGTCTCAAAATTGGGTGCAAGGACTCTCTAAGTGCCTGGGCCGAAGCTCCAATCCTAGAAGATTGTGCCTGAGCCAGAGCTTCTCTCAAGGAATACGGCTGGCTAGGGGAGCTTAACTGTGAATTCACCCTCTGCCACAAATAACCATTTTCAGGTGTACCCTGCGGCTGCATTAGAGAGATTTAAGAGGTATGAGGATAAACAAAAGGTGAACTTTTGACCAATGAAATATAATCAGTGAATAAAAGAACTAACCACAACACGATAAATGAAAGTGTTAACTTAAAAATTTAAGAGCAATAGTGATGATAAACTCACTCTGACTTCTTGTCTTGATGCTTCAGACAAGTAATTGTTTACTGCAGGAGAGAGTCTATCCGAATACTTGGGAGAAGAAGGACCCTCACCGACAGGGCTGCGAGAACTAACACCTAAAAGCATTCCATCAGCCGGTTTTCTGTGCTGTAAAATGTAAAATACATCATTCAGACTCCATTCAGAACTGACATAAGAGCAAATCCAATGTTATAATGAGAAATGCATTTAACATCACCCCCCGTATGAATCCAGTGTGTAAAAGAATCTTGTTTATATGATTTTCCATAATATATTATGAACATAGATTTTCACCATTTGCAGAAAGAGAAAAACCACACTGCTATATACTACACTAAGAATCTCAGATAAGTCTAAGAACCAATGAGAGCAGAAGAAAAAAGTACGTGTAAGGTTTATGGCTTAAAAAAAGCCTACATAGAAACTTCTATAGGCTAAGCTCAAGTCAAATAATGCCTTGATCCCACAATGTACAGAGGCTAAACAGAAAAGCACATGACCTGACCAACGACTCAGTCACATGATTGAAATAACAAAATTAATAGCAACCTCAAAAAGAATCAGGCATTCCTCCACAAGTTTGAAAAACAATCTTGTGCGAGCTATGCTTTGCTGCCATGCCTTGACCAGTGAATCATCATCCAAATTTCGCACAATTTCCATTACAACAATTAAAACTTCACGCTTTTCAACAGCATTTAGATTGTAAAAGACAGGCATTTCATCTAGGATCTGCACAGAATAACACCAAATAAATCACCGTATAAGGAATGTATGTAAAATTAGAGTTCCAATGTAGATGAAAAACAATCATAACACATACAGATCATCGAATACATATTCCGGTATTTTAAATCTAATACACATAACTTAGCAATTTTGGGGAATACAAGTGAATTTTTCCTCAAGTGGAAGAAATAGTTAATAATATTGTATACCAAGCTATAAAATTTTTAAAATGGCACATACCTGTCCAATAAGTGGAAAATATAGCTGAGCAATATATTGCTTATCCTCATGCTTTTGGTATCGAGCATCGAATTCATGCTTGCACAGGAGGACTACAAGGATTCTGGCTGCCTACACTCACCAGAAGCAAGTTACAACACAATAATCACACCGAATATGTATACTTAACAAAAATAATGTAGCATGTGGCCAGAGTAAAGCAAACAGTTTATAACTATGTAATTGAGCAAGACACACAAATGTCTCAACCAACTCAAGAAATAAAATAATTAATTGAAAACGAATGCTAGTTCAATTTAATTTAATTCACCTTTGCTCGCTGAGATAACTCATCATGATCCCAGGTAAGGAAAAGTTCTTGTATTAAAACAGATGAAAGATAGTTCCTACAAAATCACAATGCACTTGGTCAAGCAAACATTAGTTGCAGCATCAGATTACACAACCAAACAGAAGATAGAAAAGAAAGAATCGCAAAAAAAAAAAAAAAAAAAATCTATCAAAAATAAATGAACCCCATAAGACAAGTTTATAAGAGATGTGTTGATTTGCGTCATAATCTCCTAATTAAATTTATTAGTACCAATTAGGAGGAAGAGAAAGAAAGAGAAGAAAACCACAGCAATGCTTGATTTTTCCCAGCACCATAAGCAAGCAAATCATGCTCATTGACATTAAAATATATATTGCATTATTAAACTCCCCACACATAAGCTCTACTGTTTCTGAGAGATGATACACTGGTATAAAACACCAAATTTTACTATAAGCAGGCAATATAATGTTCAAAGAACAGAAGATTTTAATCAACGAAGTACCTATCTGAAGGGTCTCTCCCTGGCATTTCCACATAAAGATCATGGTCACATATAATCTGCAAGAATATAAGCTTGCAGTCATGGAGAACTGACTGACATACCCCAGAAAACTTGTCGAGGTATAGTGAAACCTGCAGCAATAGTAGATAATCTGTGTTAAGTGAAGAAAGAATTAGAAAAACAACTAAAAAAGCAAAGCTCCTGCCCTGGATGCAATATGATAACTGCAGTTTCCACCTGTATCAGTGGAACCACATATTGACATTTTGAGGCAAAGACACCGGTAATAGTGAAATGGATTACATTGACCAATTTTCCTTGGAGATTGACTACAATACATACAATGCACTGTTACACCCACCTTTTTTTTCAACTATTATGTTAAAGGTTTCAAGTTTTACGTTTTGTATTTAAAGTTTTGCATTTCATGTTTCAAGTTTTATGTTTCGTATTTCAAGTTTTATGTTTTGTATTTCAAGTTTTGCATTTCATGTTTTAAGTTTTATATTTTACTTTAGTGATTCAACTTTTATGTTACTTGTTTCAAGTTTTGTATTAGGTTTTTCAACTTTTATGTAGAATGTTTCAGATATTATGTTGCCAAAAAAAAATATGGATGAAAGAATGTATTGTAGCAAAATCCTTTTCCTTGAGAATATAACTAGCAACTAGAAACCTAATGAGAACTCCAACTAGTGTCTATCAAAGCTATTAGCGTACTTTGCCCAGACAGATATACATCAAGCTCCAAAATATGATGGAACAGATTCATGGAATATCTCATCAAAAAGACAGATTGACACTGTATTTATGATCTATATGTTAGATTAAGACAAAAAAAAATCTGTAAAGGTGCAACATAAATGATAACTCATATAGATGTGACCAAGTCAACACAGATTTATAATAAAGCAACTAGATGAAAAGCATACCAGTTCAAAAACTTGCCGAGGTTCAATGATGGACAACAGATCATAACAGAAGAAGCCCAGACTGCTGTTTAAGCGTTTTGCCAAACTTAACCCCTTCTTACAACGTTCATGCACCTCTGTTAGAAGGCAGTCATACAACTGCATTATACATCTGAATACACCGTCTCTTAACTGCATTGGTGGAACATCTTCACCTATATCACACAAACAAGGAAAAAAAAAAGAGAAAAATAAATAAAGAAAAAAATGGATTCAAAATTTTATACTACATTATAAGCCACTTTCAACTGTTTGGCTAACATTCTACATTTTAAATGAACCGTCATGGAAAATACAACTAATCTACATGAAAACTGTAGAGTAAAGCAACTAACCAAGCTAAAAAGTATCACAAAAGCAGCTCTAGAATTTCAATGCTAGAAAGGAACTCTCCAAGCATTTATCCCTACCTAATGGAAGACTGTGATAGAAAAGTCGTGCCTGCTCCAATGCCATTGACTTGACAATTAGCTCAAGGAAAAACCAAGCCATTGCTAGAACATCATCATACACGGGTCCAACACGATAACCTTTAGCCTGCACAATAAAATCATTAATCAGATAACTTGAAAAGAAAATAATGCACAAAAGCATAATATATTTCTAATCCTATGGTTTTAACACTTAAGAAGATATTGCAGTTAAGCAACTGCATCCAATATGCATTAATGCATGCATAGGCACAAGAAACATTGTCAACTCCCAGCACAAATATGCATAAGGTTGTAAAGAATCAAGTTACTTTTCTCTAACACTGTGAAACTTATCAGTTCCCATTGCGGAATCCAGAGTGGAACCTCGTTCTAACATTTGTTGCACCACCTGATTCTAAAGAGATACAGAAAATTTCTTCTGTCATCAATCTCATCTAATAATCCACCGATAATATTCATTGAAACCATTGGTCTGAGGAGTCGTACGATTAATATGAGCTGGAATAGGCCCTGAGCTCCCTTTAGGGGCCACACTCAACTACATTCAGTTCTGTGACCCAAGAGGAGCCTTACAGTGAGAGTGTTTTAAGAGCAGGATTCAGAAGCAGGCAGAAAATTTTCAGAATAACTGTCTTTCTAGCAAGAATTATGGGTATCAATCCAATCATTTGCACTATCTCAACACCACATCAAAAATCAACAGCCAAAGTTGAACATTTTTTCTTTTCGATTGAAAAAAAAGTTGTACAATTTTATTTTCTTCTTGATGAGAGACCTTCATTGAAAAAAGAGGAAAAGTACAAAGTGAAAGGAGGATCAGCAACCAATCCTACGTCCACAGAACTCTATTGAAGATAACACTACATCAAGTAAAGAAGAAAATCAGCCCTAGACAACACTATTCCAATCCCTGAAGAGAAAACTTCCATTATTCCTTCAAAACATTTTAAATGAAGTCCATTATCAACGTGTCAGGAAACTATTTTCAATTACAATGAGAACATGCTCCAAACTGTTGATTTCATTTGCGAATTGCAGTATAATCTGTTAAGAGAAGGATGTAGGACAAAGTAGAAGAAAAAGATAATCTTGATTCTCCATCAGAGAGTCTTAGCCTTCCTTTTAATGTGACACTGAGTATAAAAGTATACTCAGTGTAAACAGATGGGTTAACATGCCTTACTGCGAGCCAAGCTACCCCACACGGTGGACAAGCCAGGGTAAACAGGTGGTTGACGACCCCCAAAGTCATCAAAAGCATAATCAACATAGTTGACAAGAAATCGATTTCGTTCAGCATCATCAACTGACTCCTGCTGCACCCTACAAAATAAGCTTCAACTTATTGTCAAACAATAAAATTAATATGCAATAAAAATTTAAAAAGGCCAGCTTAACATGCACTTGCAACTAATCTAGGAGATCGAAAAAATAAAAGATACGGTTTATCCTTTTTTTTGCGGAATGCTTGTCACCTTTTTATACTTCCTGTTTTTGTGCAATGTTTTCGTTTCTTAGCAAAATACATATACCTAAAGCTCAACTTGGGTGCTCCGAAGGCAGGTAAAAAACATGCAGTGAATGAATGAATAAGTTGATATCTCACAATTTATGATACTTATGCTTTTGACAATGCCAAAATATGTTTATATACAAAATTGATTTATAAGCATAATTTTGGTTAAAAATCAAATAGGTCTGCATCCTTTTTGGGGTATACTATTGTTACATCAAGAGGTATCTTCCAGACACTTGATATAACTCATATACATCCTATCCTACATAAACTAATATCTTAAAAGCATACCGTGTTAAGATATTAACCATGGCTCTGAAAGCTGCAACCTGAAGCAACAGAGAAAAATAATTTGCGATGGTAATACACAGCAAAAAGCCCAGAGGCTGTAAAATGAAGAAGAAAATTGTAAAGAAAACCACGAGTGAAAATTATCAGAAAACCTGAAGTGTTTCTCCACCATTGCCTATAAGATGAAGAAGCATATTCAGTACCGGGTGAAGAAACTGAAGTAAAGCAGTGGAATCAACATTCTTCAAACTGTTGATGGCCTGCAAGTGAAAATGAGTATACATTCAACTCTATGTAAATAGTGTTTCTAAATAGTTAAAATATTGAAGCAACACAAAAAGAACCAACTTTCAAGTAGATAACAAATCTAAGAATGCTCATTATACGTAAATTCAATATTGCAACTATTCAAGAAATTTAGATTACTAATTACAAATAGTACTTTCAAACTTTAGCCAAGGTTGCAAGCCAATAACTTTGAGAAGAGGAGACATACACACAGACATATATAAAATACAATGCCATATAATGACACAAAAACCTTTCTAGCCTTGACTTCTTCCTTGGTTACATATGTCCATTCACATATGCTTATAGTTAGATCATATCAGGAACTGAAAGCTAATGAGATCATTTAGGAATTGTCCTTCTATATGTAAACAAGGAGGAAAAAAGAAATAAGGTTGAAAGTATATCCATAATACAAAAGAATACCTCCAGAAGTTCGGAACCCCAAGGTGGACTCGTTCGAAGAGTGTGTCTGTCATATTCAAGAAAGAAATCCCTAATGCGCTCATTAATTGGATACAAGGACGAACAGAGTCTTAAGCGCAACTTAAAAGCAGTCTTTCCATCTTCCAAATAGTCAAGCCTCTCCTACAAAAATAATAACAATAATAATAATCCAGAAGATAAACTGTGTCAGGTCATAAAATATCTAACTTCTGAATCAAATTTGAAACATTAGTTCATAATGATGAAAATGATAACTGTTCCACATTAAATGTATAGTAGCTTCTAGCTCTACAACGACCTCAAATATTATTTACGAACGCCATAAAGCAAAACTAAATAAGCATGCAATTATTTGAATAATCCACACAAGAGAAAAGGCATAAACAGAATTAAAGTTTCACACTCACAGCAAAGAATGGAATTGCAAGAAACTTTGAAAAAAATAAATAACAAAAGTTAAATTTCTTCTACTTTTATTTTACTGGCATCACCAGCTCTTAAATTTCATATTGGAGAGAAAGAGCAGCATCATCTCAGAATGTAAATCATATTTAATTAAACATCATTGCCAAAAAAAGGATACAGACAGGATAAATTCAATAATCGATATTCTGCCCAAACATACCTTGCCTGTATCCTGGAGGTAATGTGGAACCAATTCCTTCATTATTGGTAAAGAAATTTCAGATCGCAACCTGATAATAAACATTATGTTGTAGCTATTAGATATCCTCACACCAACAGCGGTATGTTAAAATGAAAATAAAAAATTAACTCTAAAAATAAAATAATTGACAAGATCATGAAATTAAAACAATTTGAAAAAAATAAAGCAATAGCTCTGCAATATCAAATGAATAAAAGCAAGAGAAGAAAGATGGTAAAAAAAAAACTTGTTTCTAAGTTCTTTAAACAACAAGAAAGACCAAATATATAGAAGCAACATACTGAGCATGTGTAGATAGTGGAAGCACCGCATATCCAATAACTACCTGGAAAGCAATTAACAGAAGGTTCATTCCTACTAAAAACAGATAAGAAAAGCAGAAGAAGCTCATATTGTTGAACAATTCAGGAGACGGGCATCATTTGAAATAAACTGGTAGAAAGATCATATATATAACTTACTGGTTTTGGAGCTTCTAGTTTTGTTTGTAGGTCAACATGGAAGAAAGTGAATAAGAGGTGATGCAGTGGAGTCCAGATAGCAGGGAGTGAAACTTTAATCTCATCATGGTAACAGGCCACTCTAGCCCCAGCAGCAATCTGTGTGTGAGCCCACTTCTGGAGTAACACACCTGGCTCCCTTGGATGCATAGCCTATTCATATGAGTCACACCAATTAAAATAATTAAGATAAATAATCCAAAGTAAACAGCACTCAGTATATAAAAATTAGTCAAGAGATTTACCTCTAAAGGCTGTCTACGAACATCAGCATCATCCTTCCGTAGTTCAACTCGGATAAACACGTTCCTCTTTCGACTCAAACTTACACTCAAGGGATATACATATAGACAATGGAAAAGTTGCAAGAATGGCTCGTTTCTTGTTGTGGTGCGGAAGTCGAAAGCTTGAAACTGAATAAACAAGGATACTGTTTACCATGAACTGGTTACAGAAATTTCAAAATGCATCTTTAAGATGGATAAGTGGCATTAATATCACGATTCTCTCCCCAAATGAAACATATTAATTGAAAGGACAGTTGGATTAAGGTGAGTTAAAACTCTCATAAAATGCCCAAGTGTGGGACTTCCTCATCAAAGAACTTGAACATGACCAGTAAACTGAAAGGCCATGATAAAAGACAAGGGTGAGTAGATCCCAGTTTGATTTGAAAAGTCATTTGTTGCTTCCTCGATAATAATTTGTTGGATTTGTTACAAATACACTCAACTAATTGAGAGCTGTACCAACTTCCAAAAGGAATTATTAATTATAGTAACAACAACAAAATGATAACGATAATGATAATAAGAAAAGAAGACTAATATTTCTGGTGATGCTGTGTTGAGCAATGCCACATACAATCGTGGCTAAATCCAAACACAAGAATCAAAAAGAACGGTCTTAAACTTACATCGTCAGCATTAAAATCTGGAGCATTTGATCCATTTCCAGAAACTTCTTTCCCATCACTAAAACTCCACTTAGAGTTGCTGGCTTGAAGCCCATCAGAACCATTACTGGGGCACTTAGAAAATGTCAGATCAGTAGCGTGGTCCCCTGGATCAACGGAATCATTGGTCACACTGCCACTTTCTGATATATTCTCCAAATCAGTATGGGCAGTCTGGTGCTTCTCTATTTCAAGTCTTAAAACGCCCTTCACTGGTTTGTGAACCTTGCGTTTAGGATCCTGTAATAGAAAGAGAAGCCAAAGAGAACAGAATATTAGAAGGTGTCAAAGTAACAAATCAAACATATATAAGCATAGTAGTCTTTGAAGAAAGGAAAGGGAAAAAATTAGGCCTACAATTCTTTAAATCCTTTTCCTCTAGTGGAACCAACTATACCAGATAATAACAAAAAAATTCATGCATAAATTTAAAAACCACAATAAATGAGCCACACCTGAAGCGACTCCTCAGTATAGCTTTCCTTTACTTTATTTAAGTTAGATATTTCAACTACAATGGAACTTCCACTAGAATATCCCAGCTTCCCATCCAATGTGATCTTTGCAATGGGCTCAAACACACCCTCATGGGAACTTGATCCAGACACGCTGGGAGCAAGAGGACTGCTAGGGGAAGCAGACCCTCCAGAAACTGCACCAATGCTGTTGTCAAATAACGGAACAATAGCCCAGGCGAAGGACTCTCTATAAGGCATAAGTCGAGACCACACCTGCAGTCTCTGCCTTTCTCTCTCTGCCAAGTGTACCTATTCAGAATTGAGATAGGTTGAAGAAATATATCATTGTACAAAGAGATAATTTATACATTTTGAAAAAAGAAAATTCATTAAAATTCATTCCTATGCATGGCATAACAGCCTTCAAATCCACTTATTTTTCTGAACGAACTTTTCACTTACCAAGTTCTAGTAACTTCGTACAGCAGTACTGCCTTTTACTAAATGGTGGTTTAAGAAAAACGATTTCACATGCTAAACACTTCTTATAATCCAAAAAAATAAAACAGTAGGCAAGTGATATACAGTCTTAATTTCTCAAGAGACCAACAGAACTAAATTATGCTCTTTTTTGTTAGAAGAAACTAAGAAATATACATCAACAGAAAAGAAAAAAAAAAAGATAAGAGATAAGTAGGTGGACCAGGTTTCCACTAGGAAATAAAAAGCAAGAAACAGAGAAAACAGTGGAAGAAAAACAATCTATAAAACTCGTCCAAAAACCCCAACCCAAGAGTATCCATCCCTCCCCAAGCCAAAACCAATCTATAAAAATTCAATACTCATACAGAAGCACAAATAAATAAATAAATCCTTCAAAAAATAAGGGAAAAGAAAACAGGAAGAAGAGGAATATGAAGAACAACTTACATGCAATCTTGCTTACAGATAAACCAATAAGACAACTAAAAGAAAAAAATACAAGTTAACGACAGGTTAGAATAAAAAGAAGAAACCTATGGAATGTCCTTAGACTTACAGGCTCTTTACGTGAATAAACGGACGGGGTAACTCCGTGTTCTTCTGTGGCTGGCCTCTCTAACTGGATTAGAAGACAAACAGATGCTGATGGAGCATCTAAATAGAATATGCCACGAGGTTCATAAGATAATTTTGCCTGGCAATGATATGGAAATAGTACAATCCTTAATTGTGATGTAAAAGAAAATCAATACATTATAGAAATATAAAAATTCATAAAAAAGATTAGGGATAAAGAAAAAACTGCTAATTGATTTTATGGCTTACATCCTGCATTTCGGTTGGTAGCACTCGGAAATAGAAATCTTCAGACATTTTTTCTCTTCTCTCCCTATTATACAAGCAAATTGTGCCATAAAATGGCTCTAAGAGAGAGGAGGTGGGGAAGAGAGAGATAAGTCAGAAATCCTCAAACCATCTAAAAGTAGTCAAATAGATCAGCATCATAATACGAGAGTAGAACTCACCAACTAGTCCAGCTTGAAATGATAGGGACAAAACTTTCACAGAGATCTTTAACCCACTGAGAGCACCCAAACAAAAATGAAAGCAAAAAAAAAAACAAATAAGGTTAATTAAAAGCGAACCAAAAAGACGGTTACAATAGGTATACTCTGCAATAAGATTCAAACCCGCCATACTGTGAAATTGGGGTTTCCGGAATTCTCTGACCAAATATTATCGACCTCTCGTTCTCCCAGTCAAAAGCCGGTTCATAAGCAGGAAGGGGAGATAGACCAAAATGCTGCAAGCATATGATTAAGTACAAAACATAAAAGTCAAAATCACAACATCTAAACAGAACATTCTTCAATTCATGATCTCGAGGTGACAATAGTAAAACCAAGACTCCAAACACTATACAACCTTTGAAACATCAGTAACATCTGTATATTGCCTTCCAGAGGTACTTGGTGAGTCGTCATCAGTGGCATCTTCAACCTTGGCTCGCCTTGCACTAGAAAGTTGTGTTTCTACACAGAAATCTCCAAGTAATTTCACAAACACCAACATATAACAATCAACAGTTTGAAAATAAGACAACAGAAGATAGAACAAATACCTGTCTCAATATCAGTATCCGGGCCTTCAAAAATCTGAGTTTGGAAAGAAGGAGGACTGATGCTTTCGTAATGTCCATACTTGTTCTCATCCTTGACCCAATCAGCTCTGTAGCATTGTACCAGTTCATTTAGATGAGGCCACTGCTCCAAATTCTCATCAAGCTGCATGAAATCAATATAGACTTAAGCTCAAATTTACCAAATCTTACTGCCATAAAAGTAAGCTTCCATCACTAACTCTTAAAAATGAAAAACAACAACATATCAAGACTCAAGAGTAATTTCATTTTTCTTTCTAATAACCCAAAAAACCTCCAAGCTAGGGTTTCAAACTAGCCATGAGTTAAACAAACTATCAACACAATTTTTCCAAACTCGTTCCAGCTGAATACATCAAAAGTTCCTCTTTCCTTCATCCAGAATTTGCTAAACTAGAAATTCAAGCATGTAAACGAAAATGTACTAAGTGACAGTTAAATTTATTAAAGGAAAAAAAAAACTGACCAATGAGTCTAATTTGAGATGAGCAAATGTCTGTCGAGGAATTCTTCGAAAGCGCTGACCGCCGCTACTACCACCACCACCACCACTTCCGTCCATAGCACTGCTTCCACTCAAAACTTTACTGCAATGTGAATACTCCAAACAAACAAAAACCCATTTTATTTTTTTAAAAAAAAAATTAGTCAAAATGCAGTTGAACCATACTTGTTAGATCTGGAACAAAATATATTATTCTAGGGTTTCAAAAGGCAGTACCTGAGATTAAACAACAAGAAAAGTTCACAATGCGGTGCGTTTTGCTAAAACTCGAATCGAGATCTTGGTACAGATAACAACACCACACCAAACCCCACCACAATGACAGACAGTAGTAGTACAGAAAGAGAGAGAGAAACGAGAAGACGGACACGAGTCAAAGTGGAGTCCAAAAACTCCAAATGTGACTGAAACGACCTCGTTTTAAATCCCCTTCTCTCTTTCCACCACGATTTTTTGGCCCTTCGCTTTTATTTTTTTCGCTTCTACGAAAAGCAATTATGTGGCTACTTCCTCTATTTATTATTAATGTTTTTAAAGGTATTTATCATTTAAGTCCCTGAAATTTTTTATATTTGAGTTTTGTTGAAAAAATAATTTAGCTAATTTTTTTGGTTTTTTTACCATCAAATTTTCCATTAATTATTAAAAGTAAAGAAGTTGTTGGAAATTCAGTGCCATTCAGTAGCCTTTTTGTTTATGTTTTTCTTTTATTTTTCGAAAATAAATCTAAACTTTGTTAAAAATGAGACATTTTCGTTAATTATTAGTATTTTTTCACTATTTTTATAATTTCAGTAAAATTACCAAATATTTTATATGATGGTTTACAAATATTTCTTTCAAAATTAACAATAGGGACTTCAAAAAAAATATAAGGCAAACTACATCTTTAAATAGAAAATATAAAAATTTAGGGATTCAAATGACCAAAATCCCATTATTTTAGTATTAAGTTTGGAATTGTAAATTCTTTTGGTGGGAGAATACAACTTCTAAGAAAAGCAAGCAATAATCATTTATTTGGTTTGTTTTTTAAGTATTGCTTTCCAACCACATAATGTGTACTCCTTTTTTCTAATTTTGTTTGTTTATTAAAACTTCTGTAATCAAATGATTACATGTGTTTAGGTAAAGATAGGTATTATTATTTTTACAAAATAATTATATAAAATTAATAAAATATGTTTAATGAAAATAAAGAGATTTATAATATTGATATATATATTTGAGTGTCATCTTTAGCATTACATCGTTAAATTGAAACACGTCTATTTAGTTATTTAACTTTCTTTTTTTTTTTTTTTTATTTTGAGTGTTGATCACTACATACTATTAGATTATAAATTGACTTTAATTCTAATATGAAAATTTTTAATTTTAATATTTAAATTAGTGAAAGAAATGGGATATTTCACGATGAATTTAAGTATTTTATGAAAGAAAATATGACAAAAAAATTTATTTAAGTATATTGTTAAAAGAAATAAAATAAAAGATTTTGAATTTAACATTAGTAATTTATCATAATTCATATGATGTTGTCAAATATTATCTTTAATTAATTGAGTTATCAAGTGAAAATGGGTATTTAATAAATATTTTAATTGTTTAAATAAAAGATATAATAGTTTCAAATATGTTTTTTTTTAATTTTTTTTGTGTAATTATATTTTTTGAGAGATTTCTTTTTCAAATTTCTCTATAAAACACTTTCTTGTATTAAACTATATAAAATATAAAAATAAAATAATTTAGAGTTGTTAAGGTAGGGTTGTTTGACTGAATCCATTTTGCTCTAATAATTTAAAACCATTTTTGTTAATTAAAGAGTTGATTGAATTCCTTATACCTTATAATAAGATTTAAGCCTAGCAAAAGAAAATTTGGGTTTTAGTGTATTTTTTCTATCTAATTAAGAATATATTTAAAATCAATGCCTAATAACTTTTAATTCAAACTATCATAAAATACAACCATTAACGATCAGATGTAAATGGGTTCTAATTAGTTCAATTGGTAAAATTTTTTGAGACGATACAAGAACGAGTGGGATGAGGTTCAAATTCAGCACACATCAAATCAACGAGGAATTTGATTTATTTATTATAATATTTATATAAAAAAAAATCGTCAAATATAAGCTGGTGAGTGAATAATAAATATTAATTGTTGAATAAAAGTGAATATTTATCAAATAATTTATTATTATACTTTCAAAATTAAAACTCAAATAAAAGTGAGTTTACCAAATAATTGGAAGAATTTTAATTTTGAAGTTAAATAAAGTAACAATTTCAGACACACCTTAAATTGTGTTGGAATTTCCTTTAAAAACCATATACAAAAATGACATAAATAGAACATATAAATCAAAAATATGAATGTTATTTTAATGGCAAGTAACAAATCAAGTCAATTTGTCTAAATTAAGAAAATCTGGTGCCATTACCACAATTTTAGTTGAATATTCTTACTAGTTGTCGACTATACAAACAAGGATAGACTTGTGAATTACAACTTAAATAGTCGTTAATTTGCCTTTAGCATTTGCTTCTATTCATCATTTGGGTGATTGAAAAATCTCACAATTCTTTGCAAAATATATTTTTTTTATTTTTCTTATGAAAATCATGAAAACTTTGTTTTTGATTGAAGTTGCATTGACAATTGGATTGATATTGTTTGTTTCCCATCTAAATGGTTGGTTGATTCTCTCTTTTAATTTAGCTTTATAATCACATGATTAAATGATTTAAATATGTAGATTTCTTTGCTTAAATTGTACAATAACGTAGATATATATGATGGGTTTTTACTTGTTTCTACATGCAGGAGACAACAATTGTTCAATTGATTATGTAAAAATAGTGCAAGGCCAACTCCCTCCACAACCAAATGGACTACCAACTTATGAAGTTCAGATAAGCAACATTTGTGCGACAAATTGTGCAATTTCCAATATTCATCTCAATTGCTTGGGGTTTACTTCTTCAAACCTAATTGATCCTTCCATTTTTAGGCAACCTCCCAACTCAAATATTTGTATCGTCAGCAATGATAAAGCACTTAGTTTCGGAGCTAGTGTCTCTTTTCGTTACACTACCATCTTCATGTACAACTTCTCAGTTTCTTCAATTATGTGCTTGTAAGAATGATACAATTATCCAGGTCTTTATATGATGTATGAGTATGCATCTTAATAAGAAAATAATGCCTATTAATTATCTAGAGTTTTTGGCCAACATGTATGATTATTGTATGCCTATTAATTATCTGAAAATTTAAATAAAAAAAAAAAGAGACAAGCTTTAATCAAAATACTGTATTTAATTAATTGATTAAATAGATTACAGATAAAACTATATAAAAATGAAAAAATTTAAAAATAATGTTCAATCCAAAAGAATACCTCCCTAACATTTACTTACATTGTCCAAGCTCAACATCTAATTTCTTCAATGGAGATTCATCATCCAATATTTTCTGCTTTAGCAATTCTTCATGCTCTTCGGAAACATCGTTTTTCGTGCGAGAAATGATCTTGGAATTGGGTTTCATGGTTTTCTCGGATTCGACTGCCCAACTGTACATTACCATGCCAAGAACAGCAATGGCCATGCCAAGTATGTTCTTCAGTGTAAGCTCAGAATCAAAGAGCAGCCATCCCAAAAGCAGGACACAAACAGTTTTCATGTGGCCTAAAACCTGGAAAGATACTGCCGAGAAACGTCCAATGCAGAGGTATTGGCTCACATTGCAGAATACTGCTAAGGAGCACGAGAGCAATATGAAAAGCTGCAGATGAATTTCAAGTGAATGTTTAGTAAAATCATTTAGGGTGGTTTGTTTACATATATGTTAAACAAACTGCTGCTAAATGGATTTAATATAAGGTAGAAGGAATACATACAAATGCTCCAGAAGAGAGATGATAATTTGACAGAAGTTTGGCACCGAGATAGAAATCAATGAAGGGACCAAATACAAGAAGGGAAACTGCTTGTATTGGAGCTGTCTTGCTAAGCAATTCAAATGATCCAACTGAGTACTTTTTCTGTAAGGAACCTATTGACTGTTCACGTAAGTAAATTTACAAACAAATATCAGTGCCATTCTAGAGTTTGCATTCATTAGCTTCTGATATTGTAAAATTCTAGAGTTGCAAGATCAAGCTAGCAAAGAAAGGGATGATAATTACAAGCATAAATTGGGTTTCCAGGCTTGAGTTATGGACTAAAATTTACAGTCAAGCTAGAAGAGAAGATAAATGTACTTTTCATCCGCATGAAAATCATAATACAGAACTCTCAAACTTGTTTATTTATCTGCCCTTGATATCATTTCTAAAAAATGAAAAAAAATATAAATTAAACTCCTTCCCGATCTTGATTTGAGTGGGATTTAAATCTCAAACCTCTTGTACCACATCCAAGAGGTTTTACCATTTGAACCAGAAAGGTCCACAGTTTTATGGGTAACCAAAACATATGTTAGCTATAACATGCACTGACCTCAAAAGAAATGCAACTATAGAATTTTTATTGTTCATTTTCATCAAATTAAAACAGCCAGTGAACTATGTGAGTGAAAAAGTTAATAGAACCCTTCATTAGTGAATAATCACTACATCATCTAACTGAAACGATGGATTGAAAGAGGATTAACAGATATGGTTGTGGTAAATTTAGGAAAAAATGGTTGATAGGAAGATGAAGAATACTTACAATTTGTTGCAAGGAAGTAGACAAGACTGCAACAGAGGCACAAAGAAATCCTTTGGCATTAACTTTCACATCAGTGACTGTACAGACTCCCACACCAACCACCACCACCACAACAGCCATTTTCACTTCCCTTGAATACTTATTCCCATGAAGAATCCATTCCATCACACAAACAACTGGAATCATGCTCAACTTTGAAATCTGCAACACAATATTAAGTCAAATTCAATTCTAAAATAATAAGTGTAACATCTCACATCGAACAATTAAGTAGATATTGTCCGTGTTGAGCACATAATTTTGTGTTTGGATTGTACAATCCAAAATGGTCTACTTAATTAGTTTGGAGAACCCAAGACCGATAACTTATCTCAGATTTGCCTTCACTAGCAATATTACATGTGAAAATCTAAAAGACAATAATCCATTCATGAAATACTTCCGCACCTGATAAAATCCAACAGAGTTGAGCATGAGGCTGAAGTTCATCCCAGTGATTGAGGTGTTGGCAACAAGTGAGAACCAAAAAAGCTCCCAAAAAGGAACATGTTTTGATGCAGAATAGCCGGCAGCATTTGACACCAAACCAACCAGCGCAGTCACAGTGAAGTGAAACCCAGTTAAAGTTGTTGCTGGAAATTAAGAATGAGGAAACATTTTTAGTTTCATGAGACAGTAAAACTGCCAGACAAAATTCTGATTGGCTAGCTAGAAAATGGTATCTATGAGTGAGGCCAGATTCCACCACTGCCAAGAATATCTCTTTCTTTTTGTTTTTTACTTGTTGGTCCATTAATGTTGCATAGAATGACAATAACAAGAAACCAACAAGAAAAATGCAAAGTAAAGTTAGAATACAGCAACTATAACATTACTATCATAAAAAATTTTGTCATATTTCTCAAGTTTCTCTATTATTTCTAATTTTTTGGTCATATTTTCTAAATCTTTAATAAATAAAATTAAGAAGTAACGCATAAATTAGGACAGTTGAGGAAAATCTCGTGAAATGTAACAAATATTTGATAGCTATAAAGAAAAGAGAAAGAGAAATTCAAATGAAAGAAATTGAAAATGAGAAGATGAAAATGAATAGAAATGTGCAGATCAGAAGAGCATCGATAGAAAGAAACTGACCAAAGCCAAAGTCAAAACCATGTGAGGACATGAGCTGTTTGTTGGCCATGATAATGCCCACAGAGCTGATAATATTCATAGCCCAGGCTCCTACATCTGATACTGAAGAAGATGAAGATGAAGGTGATGAAGAAGATTTACTCTGCTTCTCTGCCTCCATAGCCAGCTGATCTTCTGGTAAACTTTCTGCTTCGGAGGAGGAAAAGAAGAAGAGATTGGAAGACAATGTAGAGAGACAAGACAGGGTGATCAGTGATACTACTGCAAGCTGCTTATTAAGAGCGACAACAAAATGAAATGTGTGTAAACAAATAAACAATGATTGATGATGATTGAAGAAAAAGAACCAACCAGCCAGCCTGCAGCCAGTCAGCCAGCAAGCGATACATTGATAGTGTCCAAAATCATTATCAGAATTGGTTTATAAGATAATAACATTCAAATCCCTTTATTTTAATATTTTTTAATAAAAAAACCTAACTTATTCATTTATATCAAATAAATCACTTTACTTTTATTTAAATAACTAAAATAGCCTTTAATCTTGAAGTTAAATACTCTTATATGATCTTGCATCGTAATGGTGATATCATCGTTTCAATAGCCATGGACGAGTAGGGATGACAAAAATCATCACAAAGATAGGGGTCCACTCCATTCAGGGATGGGGATGGGATGGATCCCCATCCTCAATTTCAAAGCAAGGTCGGAAATGGAAACAATCCCCGTCTCCACCCCTCTTTTCTATTTTTATATTATAATATATTTAAAATTAAAAATATATAATTAGATTTACTTTTTTATCAACTAAAAAATTATCAAAATAAAAATATAATAATTAGTTAATATTAAATTAAATGATCAATTATAATAATTGAGTTATATATTTTAGTATATTAATATAAGGTTAACAAAAAATATATAAATAAATAACTCCCCAGATTTTATTTTCTTATTTACTAAACAAAATATTTTTATCTATAAAATTAATAAGAATATTTTATTTTTTTTACAAAAATTAACACAAAAATTAATAAAACTCTAAAGATTTTATTTTATTTTATCATTTTATTAAGAATTAATATTATAATTTATTGACACGTTAATTTATTAATATTTATATATAAATTAAAATAAATAATTTATTTATACATATTAATTTATTATTTAATTTTATTAATATTTTGTATAATTTTTTTATTTATTTAATATTGATAAACGAGAACGAGTTAGGGATCCGTACTTCAACGGAGATAGAGACAAAAAAATTTATTTTAAAACGGGACAAGTTAGGATAAGGATATTACTTTAAAAATGAGAACATTGAGAGACTTATTTGATTTAAACAAAAAAAGTATATTTATAAAAATAAATTAAAAAAACTAGAAATTTAAATGTTATTATCCCATTAATTAATTACTATTGATTAAAAGAGATTGTTTGATTGCTTGTGGAAAATGATAACGATGACTACCACGGTGGGTTAATTATTTATTTTGGGGGATCGTATTCATTTTTTGCAGTCTTTCTCGGCAAAATGCATGCTGTAGGGCCATATGCCAATAGCCAACGAAATTTTGTCACCTTTACCGTACCCGAAAGTTCGTTCCTCGTTCGCCATTTCACTCTTCCTTTTTATTTTGCACAAATCTTGTACATTCCAAGATTGAAATTGTCAATCACAACTTTTATACCCTTAGATCATTGCACATTCAAATGTTGAGATTATCAATCACAACCGATCGAATCGATCATTATAAATTCAAATAGGTAACACAATAAATTCAGAATTTTATAATAAATTTGACATGTATAATTAATGCATTCTCACTTGTATAGAAAATGTGTAAAGAATTAAGATCTTAATCCTAACCCACATAATTTCATTAGACATATAATATAAATACCATAATTTGTATTGCTGAAATTTTGTAAAATAATCTTTAAGATCATGCAAAACATCTGAAAATAGTCCATCCCTTTGAATTTTGTAAAATATCAGGAAATAACATGGACTGAATTGCAAAACATAAGACAAATTCTCTAAAACTTGCAATATTTAGACAAAATGAAACAATAATTGGTAAACAGGCACAAATGTGATATCTTCACAGCTGTAATTGACCAACAAAAAAACTAATGACATCTTTTCCCCACAAATAAATCATTCTGGGGAAGAGATTTTCCTTTATGGTGCTATAAAAAATTTTTGATGGTAGCGGCAATCAGAACAGCAACAGAACAGAGCATAGACACAAGTAAATTCATCTACCACACTGAAAAATGCTTACAGCGTTTGCCAAAATCACCAACATCATACACATATGGCTCAGAATCATTGATCATCCAAGTTTACAGGAAAGCATCTTTCTCCAACAGCTTTAGTACATCGTGCTGGTTGTTGAGCTTGGCAACGTCTATGGGAGTCTTCCCGTCCATGTTCTGAAGAGTTCTGCAGTAAACAGAAGAGAACATAGTAGAAAGAAGAATAATGATAACTGCAAAAAAATTCTGTAACAGGGAGATTAATTAGTAGGTTGTTGGGCTTACACAGCAGCGCCACTCTCCAGGAGGAGGGCTACGCACTCCTTCCTGCCATAACCGGCTGCATAATGTAGGGCGGTGTTCTTATTCTTGTCCAAGGCATCCACGTTTGCTCCAGCCTCAAGAAGGATTTGAGCACACTTGACCTGTAAAGATTCAAGGGCATAATCTTGGCAGATTTGAAAAGGAAAACAAGAACCAATTTGAAACTGGAGCAAATATCCCAATCAATTCATCTAATTTTTGCAAAAATTGTGTTAATGTTTCTTGCATCTTGCAAACTCATTTCAAATCAATGTTTCTTCCTATAGAAAATGACCATAACTCATTTCAAATCAATATTTCATGCGTACAACAATTGAAATACAGATCCAGAAGACAGGTAATTGGGACTAAATGTATTTGCCAGCGATCTAAACATTGATCTTGCTGGCTCGGTAATTTGATAGGCAATGACATGCTAGGCAAAAGCAGAATCTTAGGTGCTTTAATTATCAGTGTGCCTATATTTCACTAATATGGCCCAAAGTATAAATAATCCTTTTCTACAATCTTCTGGACCTCCAAGGTTTGAAGTTTTAATCTTTCCTGATATGTCAAGGTCTACATTTCTTCAGTAATAAACAAGTTTTCCTTAAGAAACTATAAATTTTGTTTAAGAATTATACAAATTACAATGAGGAAAACCAGCAGTCTGCAAAAAGACTCTCAAACAAGCTAAAGAGCAGTAAAAACAACCTAATAGCTTCCTCTCCAGGAACAAATGAGTCATTAACATGTAATCCTGTCATATAAAATTTTAATACAACTAAATCATAGATGGAATATTATGAAAATTTATATACGAGCTACAAGCATGCAAGCATCTTCTCCGGCACAAATCATCCTTATGGATGAAATTCTCACAAAAATCAGCATTAGGACTTCCTTAAACAAATAATAAGCATTAACAGCAAAAAGTTGAAGTAAATATAATCATATCCCGTTCTTCAAACTCAAACAAAATAGAACAAGAAAAATAAGTGAGGGAAAAGAAAGGTTCAGATTATTATACCTCGCCATACCCACAGGCAAAATGCAATGCTGTCCTTCCTTCAGAATCTTCCTCATCCTTATCAGCACCAGAGGCTAATGCAGTTTTGAGACCCTATTTGGATAACAGCGAGATGACATTAAATAAAGTATGCTCCTTCAAACATATGCAAAAAATCCAACTTTGATAGATTCAGCACAAACCATAAATAAAAATCTCTATTAACAAGAATACAGACAAAACAACGATTGCAAGTTCTGTTATGGTTGAATGAAAAGGCAGAAAAATTGCACACCAGAATGTTCAGACAACAATGGAGGGGCAAGGTATAAACCTGTCATTAATGTCTAAGATGGAGAAATAATATCACTGGACAAGACATATTCTCCAAGTAGTCACCACTGGGTAAAATACTTGAGCCGTGTACAAATATAAATCGAAAGGAGGTCAAAAATATACAAAGTATCTTCTGTCATTAAGGGCACATTTGGATGTTTCATGAAAGCTAAGTTGTCTCATTTTGTTTCATGCAGTGTGTTCATATGTAGTTTTATAATACAGAAATGGACCATTTTTCTGATGAACCAAACTATAGAAAAATGAAATAGTACAAGAGACCCAAAGACATGGCGTTTAAGATACTTTCACAATTTCTGAAAGCCAGTCCTTCAATTAATTAGAAAACCAATAAAGCATCAAATTAATTATTTAAAAATCAATAAATCATAAAATTAGGAAACAAAGAATACTTCATTGTCAAGTCAAATAAAAGCAAGTAGTGCCATACCTCAACATCACCAACGCTGGCAGTGTGATGAACAATTGACTCATCCTCATTTCCAGCTTCTTCTGCTTCATCAGCAGCAGAATTATCAGCAGAAGTGGTTGCATCTCCTGCAACTGCAAGACCCATTGCTTCACCCAATTTCTGCAGGACGTCTTTATCATTCCAGTACCTATGCAAAGACAATTTCCATTACTTGGTCAGATCACAGATGTATCCAAACAACAATCAAATGCACAAATATTATCCTTAACCAGAGGTATAAAACCAACAGCCTTAACAATATCATAGCATTTCAATTACTCACTTCATCATGGCAGCTGGTCCACCACTCTCTATCTCATCTAAAATAGGCTTCAAAGATGGATCTTCCTTAATTTTCGCCATCCGTTCTTCAAGCTGGTCTGTTTGTGATGGGTTTGTGAAACTCTCGAGCATATGTGACATAGATGGGTCCTTAAAAAATCAAAGCTAGATTTTAGCCACAGGACACCAATTTTAACTACATATTCTCTGCATAATTGTAGTATCAGTAATAATAACAAGAAAGAACAAGGAAAAAGACTATATATACCTGCATTAACGCATTACCAAGGTGCTCGGCCATAGTCATAAACTGAGGATTCTGCATAACTTGTTGCATGGTGGAGTAATACTGTTGTGTATCAAACTGTGGACTAACTTCTTCAACATTTGCACCATGCAAAGTTTTCTGAAGTTGCTCTGCCATCTGATTAAATGCAGGATCTTTTGCTATCTGTTCAGCTAGTTCCTTAATGCTCGGGTCCTAAATTATCATATAAGCCTCAAATTAAAGGAGTAAAAAAAAACCCAAAATTCAACATTCAAGAACAGAAGTTACTAAACCCACAAAAATACAGGAACACCAAAAAAAATAATCCAAAACTTTCACTCAATAATCAAAACAAAAGAAAGAAAGCATACATTCAGAAGTCCACTCATGGCGGAGAAATCAAAAGGGTTCGGCGGAACGCCTGCAACTCCTGGAAAAGCAGAAGCGGCAGCAGCAGGTCTTCTAGGCGACCCAGAAGCTGCTTCTGATTGCGGTGCCGATCCTCCAGCTTTCTCATCTACAAAAATTACAGATTAAACCATTATCCTTCATTCAATCAATCAATTCCAAAAAAAAAAACCTAAACCCTAATTATCACTAAACAATAAGAAACATTAAGTTACCAGCGGGAGCATCCTTGGTAGGAGCAGAAGCCATGGGAACAGCTGAATCAAAACAAAAAAGAAAATCAAACACAACACTAACTCAAAATTCTTTCTTTTTTGATTCCTTGAACTAATCAGAAGGAAACTGATCTGGGTTTACAGTTACCTGAGAAGATTGGGAAGAAGATTTAGATTAGATTTCGGGAAAGTAAATAAAAACCTAATACAGTTTGAAGTACTCTTCGCCACCGAAAATTTATATACGAAACATTACAGAACACACTAAGTTTGCGTGGGCCATCTCAATCCTCTTCCTCTGCTCTTCTTTATAAATCATTCTATCACTTCTTTTATCATTTTGCCCCTTTAATTCCTTTTAAATACAACTCGCCCGGCCCAGCCAAGCCCATTTCTCAAATGGGTCGGGGTTCTCAAGGCCCGTTCTTATGTTCTTTTTTCTGTTAAAAAACTTTGGATTTTCTTTTTTTTTTTACAAAATGGTCAAATTTTCAGTTTCGGACTCATTTCTATTGTCCGACTTAAAATTTTGTTATATTTAAAATAAAAAATTTATCATTTAAATAAAATTATCCTGACTGAGTTTTATTAACTCACTTTTGTCTCAGCGAAATTGGTCTATAAAATACTGTTTATCAATTTATTGTTATCAAAAAATACTGTTTATAATTCACTAATTAAGAATAATTTCGTTCTAATACTAAATTTTTTACTCTAAATACATAAAATTTGAAATACGTACCATAAATATAAATGACCCTAAAAACTTAATCATGTTTATAAAAAATTCAAAAACTTTCCATGTATATTTTTATTATTTTTTTAATATTAAAATAAATATAAACTAAATTTTTTTTTTAACATGAGCGAGAATTGAACCATATACCTCTTCTAACATTTTAAAAATTTTACTGATTAAATCAATTAATATATATATATATCATTAATAATATATAGTTACTATTTATTTATTTTTATAAAATTTTATCAATTAAATTAATTAGAGTATATATCATTAATAACATATGGTTAATAAATATATGAAAAGATCTCACATAACTCTTTTTTTTCTTTAAGAAATTCAATAAAAATTATTGATTTTAAAATAGTACATGTTAATTGAACTTTTTTTTCTTAATTTTTTTTAAAATTTATTGTTTATTCGATTGTAAACTCTTTAAAAAATACAATGAACGAGTTTATTATTTATAATTTATGTGTTATACATTAATCATGAAAAAATATTTTTTAAAAAATTAATAATCCATAAATAATAATAAATTATTTATTTATGAAAATATTAAAAGATATAAATCATAAATATATATTATTTATTTATTTTAAATTAATAATAAATTGAACTCTTTTTATAAAAAAATTTGATGGAAATTTCTTATTAAGGTCCCTGAGTTTAACAATATTTTAAATAGGTTCATAATTTATCCATCTAATGAATGAAACCTTGCTTTTATAATAATTGGAAAAGTCTTCATTGGATTAATTATTGAATTGATTTTACAAATGTTTACAAACTTTGCTCCCTCTTTCCATTTGCATATCATGCTGTCAATGCTTCAAAAAACTCAACTTCTACAACAATTATACAGAGATACCGCAACATTTTATACCATATGAAACTAGCTTGCAGGGGACGATTGAAGCAACTTCTCTGCTTGCTCCGGAAAGAATGCGATGAATAGATATGCACCTGCAGATATGATAACATGAGCATATATAGTATGTAGTCAGAAAGTTTGAGCAGAATCATGAGAAAGTTTCAGGCTTTCGGCAAGGAATGTACTTACAAATGAGCACAGTACCAAATATAGCTGAGATCTTGCCTTGAATGGTGACCAAACCAGCTTTGCCAGCATCTTGCAGCTTTACAGAATCAAATGTACTGCAAAAAGAAGAAAAACTTGTTCTTGTACACTTGCACGTGGAACGAGCTGGTATAAATAGAAGTATTAAGTGTAAGATTTTTAACCTGGTTTTACAGCCCAAAGTCCTGATGTGATACATGCTATGCTTTGGAAACCAGCTTCCTCTAACTTATTGGTTGCAGCAGTAGACATTGACATTAAAAATAAACAGAATCCTGTCAATGATTTTAGGATTAGGCGAAAATGACTCCGTGTGAAGTAATATAGAAGAGAAGACATCTACAAATAAATCTGGTGAAGAATGACAAAGTATAAAAATGATCGAACTATAAAAATGTTGTATGATTAAGTGTGTTGCAGGAACCGATGTACTGATTTCATGTTTTCTCTGATGGGTTATATGTGTTACTTGTTATAATCTATTACATGTTATGAGATGCATTTTGCAGCCGTTTGTCAAATTCTTCTTGTTGCAAGTCATATTGATTTAGAATGAACTAGGCTAACTTTAGCATCATTTTTATTTTTATTTTTCTTATTCTAACAAGAAACTAAAGCCTAATTCAAATAAAATAAGACAAAAAACAAAAAAACTTTTCTCAACAATTAGATGTTTGAAGTCTAATCCGATTTTCAACTAAACCTATCAGCAAAATATGAAAAGCTAACCTCAATCCTTCCTGACATACAAGCAACAATTTACTTTCAGGTGAAAACTGGCTCTTAATTGATTGAATGAATTCAGGATTCTGTTTTGTAAATGGCAGCCCGAAGAGTAAACCTGAAACATTGTTGTGCACTGTTCTCTTTATAATTGTGCCTGCACGAGCGAAGATCAAAAGTAGTCGAGTGACATTCTAAAAGCATCATATCTACCACTTAGCCAACTTTTACAAGTAATTTCAGGTGCCGTACATAAATGAACAGACAAAATTTAGCTAGATATAAAGAGAAAAAGGTATTACCAAGGTCATTGTCTCGATTTTCAACGAAAAGAGGAACATGGTAACAAGAATTTATATGAGCACGATCGAATGAGATTTGTCACGAACATCGAGAACTGCATAACCCTCCACTGCTAAAAGTTTCTTTGCGTCTTCAGCATTTACATAATTTACTTCTGCTCTAATCTTCAAACTTCTCCAACCAATTGATGTTCCTGGCACGGTTTTTCCAGAATGAGTCTTAAATTCCAACCAAGTTGTCCTCAATTTGCTGAAAACAAATTCTTAATCCCTTCAATTTTAGTTTCACAGTAGTTGACTCACAATGTCTCTAAGCGCAATATATAATGTGCGTGTGTGTGTGTGTGAGATCATGAGAAAAATTGTCTGAAAAATAACTTTTGAGAAAATAAACAGTTTTTTTAATCTTGGATTTTCATTAGTTGTGACCTAAGAGAACTTCACTCTTGACCAAGTAGTTGTGCTTCTTAAATCTTGAAAACCAAAGGCTCAAACTTTCATGTACTTTCTTTCTCTCCATTTTCTCGGCAACCAAATGGAGCATCAAAAACAATTTCAATGGAAAATAATGGTAACAAAGCATAGAATCAAAGCACATATGTGCTGTTGGCCTTAAAGTCACTAGAGTAACTGAAATTCCAACCATTTTTGTTCAGAAGGATGAACAAACAGCATACACATATTTGCAAAAAAGAAATCAAATATAAACTCAAAACATTGTGATCCCACCTAGCTTTGAATTTAAATTCTACAATTTTATACTTCATTACAGTTAAGCAACAACATTTAATAGTTTGAATTCTTACCTTATCCCAAAGTTTCTCAGCAGCCAAACAAAACTTTGAAATGTCAAGAAGAATTTTTGTTACCTCGTTGAAGAAAGAAAAGAACAAGAAGGGCTAATCCCCGCCAATGAAAGAATTCCTCAAGCTTTCTTTCCCTGTTTTTATCTCTCTCTACACTGATTGAAGGGCAGCAGCCATGAGAGTAGTAGCCCACGAAATTTGGAAGGAACAATGGGTTGCTGCCACGTGGAAATGATATTGGATTATATTTCTGCGAGTTTCCTTGGTTGGCGAGGAAAATATTATGGAACCCCATATAGTTTAACTTAATATAAAAAAAGTTCCACATATAGTAATATTTAGACATTTGAGTACAAATTTAAGTTAAAATTCAAGAGACTCTAGCTTGAAATTTGTTTTCCAAAAAAGTAACGTTAGAAAATGAAAAGAGAAAATCACGAGAACTTTCATACTCATTTTAATTCTAAAAGAGTTTTTTTTTTTTTTTTTAAATTTCAAAAAGTTTTCTTAATTTTTTTGTCGTTAATGTAATCCGAGAAGAGTTTATGAAGAATTAAAAAAATCTATATTTTTATGTATATTAGTATAATTTCTACTTGAAAGAAAAGTTTATCAAATAATTATTAAAAATATATTTATTAAAAATTATAGTTTATAATCACCATCAAATCCATGGTATTTGAATAAATACACATGAAATGAAATTTTATTATATAAATGTATAGATGATGAAATACATTTGTTCCATCTTGTTTAGCAAATATTTAGCCATTGTATTCTTTTATCTTACATATTGACTGATAGGTACAAGTTCTGTCAAATTTTTCTCACCAAAAGAAATCCTTTTCTCAAACTTGCTCCTATTTCTAGTCAAGACTATTTCATTAACACAGTTATTCAATCCAATAAATTGCTTCATGTTTGACAAAAAAGTTATCAAGAAATGGGGTTTTTCTCATACATATGCTGCTGTTTTTATCGTCCTTTTCGTGTATCCGGAGACGGCAACAGAGAAGGGTCTCTGAAGCAGAAATTCATCCAAAGAGAAACTCAAACGCCAATTGTACTTCCACACTTTCCTGTGAAGTTAAAGCTCTTTCGTTTATGATCTTTGAATCAGTCGAAGGAACTCTTGTTCGCTTTTCTTTCTGCTACTTCAACGAAGTTAGATAGCTATATATTGAGAGAAGAAAATAAAAATGAAAGAGGTTGATGAGCCTATGTCAGTTGATCTCAGATTCTGGTCTATTGTCAGGGTCTCCCCTCCAACAAGCTGATTGATGATCAAAACTAACTCTGGTGTGAACAAGATTCAAATCTTATATTTCTTTTATCATCCCGCACTTATGGATAGTTTTGATGGCTGAACGTGCTGGCATAGCTGCATATATTACCCTAATATATCATTTTCTTCTTCTTCTTCAGTTTTTCGACTCTTATTAGGTCATAGCTTTGTTTTCCGTTTCTTCTTCAAATCTGTTTTTGCAAGTTACACGTTGAGGGTGTACCTCAGAGGCTAAAACCAAATTCTTACGGTATATTTCAACAGAACTTGGAGATCATGGCACCAAGAGAAAATTGGAATTTGTTTTAAAGATCTAGCAAGCCATTTCCAAGGAATTTTCTTTTCTCTTTTAGTTACTTCATCTGTTTGGTCTTTTACAACATGTATCCAATATCTAGGACATGTAACCAAACAATGATTGCTCTCCCTTTAAATTTCATTTTGTTACAAAGCAAATAATAATTGTCTCAAATTGAAGAAATGACATCTCACAGAACAACAAAATGGCAAAGCATATTTATTAAAATAATCCATTCAGGATCCAAAAACTTACAAGTGAAAAATGATGAAAGAGTACCAAGAGTATGATTACATCTCTGAAAGTAAAAATACAGCCAGTAGAGGGAAACGGTGAACTAATTCTGTTCCATGAACTTGCTCCCAACTTTTTTTTTTCAACAGTAGCATTGAGAAATTATTGGTCAACAGTAGATCTTTTCTTGGTGGTGTAAGGGTAATATTCCTTGCCATTGTCTATTCTTGTAGTCTGACCTCCTGCATCAATAACAGCAGAAGTAACTGCCAGTGCTGCACCAGCAGAAAGGGCCGATGAAATACTCCTTCCTGTACCGTGGACATCACATAAACCAATATTGGAGTAAAATACAATAATAATTTTATGAATTTATGCATTAAACAAGAGCATTCCCCATTCAGATTGAAGGTCTAAAATCAGCATTCAATTTATTAGATATCTGTAATTCTAATGGAAATATAGCTAAAAATATTCTATTATAATTCATCCAATTTCACAGCTTTTGAGCGAATAGCAGATTTAAAATTATCATCTCGGCAACTTGAAGATTCTAGCTATGGCCTCGGAGGGGAAATCCTTAGTCAGAAAGTTGAAATTACTTTTGCTCAAGATAGAACGCTTGTAGCTTGGATTGTTTTTAAATTATCAAAAATTTTATGCACAAGTACTGAGCAATCCCCAATAAATTAAAGGAAAATTTCTCAAGGCTTGCACAAAAGGATTATTTCTCCACTCCTATTCCAGAATAAACTACAGAAATCGACAGGTCATGTTCCTCAACAAATAATAGTCTCGTTTAACAGCCAAATGAAAAATAAAAACCTCCAAAACCCAAACTTGTGCAATGGAATCCAGCAGCCAGGCAAGGGGAAAAAAGAAAGGAAGGACAGTGACTGTCAGAATCGTAGCTCTAAAGCATAAAAATTCACAGCTTTTCAGATTTTGAAATACAACATAGGCACTACAAATACAAGCAGATGGCAATTAGTTTGACATTTCATAAAAAAATAAACATCAATCAAGGCTGTTTGGAACAAATATATGCATTTTACGTCATGGTTATAAGATGCAAATCATTAATCACAACACAAATTGGTGAGAAGTCATAATAGACAGCTGCAAAATATATTCATCATGATTTTGGAACTAATACCCAAAAAAGGAAAAATCGTTATCTAATGAGATTAAAGATACTTCCAGCAGGAAACAATCTTAATCAACATAAGCAATTGCTGTTCTTGTGGACATTTTCGCAACACCAGATCTTGGCCTCAAACATTAACCTTTTAAAGATACTCTAAAAACATAATGAAATAAAAGCAAAGAACTTAAAGCTAACTTGTGTTTTTCACAAGAACAATTAAAATCTAAGAATAAAACAAAACAAAGATAAAAGAAAATGTAACGACATTTATGGAACAAGAACAGCTAGTCACCATGTAGAAAACATATAATGTTTTGGTGTAGTGATGTAAAACTCTCAAGACTGCCAGCAAATCATCGAGCCAAATCATCAAAAAGCACAAGTTAATGCAAACCATGCATGTCCTAGAAAAGACACTAATTTAACTACTTTTCCCATAACGCCACACCAAATGAAATATATTAATTCTTTGACAGTAAGACTCAAAACAAAATAAAAGCTAATGACCAATTTCTTTCTCACCTTTGTAGCCAAGAACAGTCGCTCCAGCAACAAAACCTCCTACAGCTCCATTAACAAAATCTCTCTTCATCCTGTAATTCTGCAGTAGCTGGTCAACACCAATGTAAATTCCCCCAATTGCAGCAAAGGTCATCCCGTGATTACCCATCATCTTCAGTGTCCTTATCAGCCCCGGAAGAGCAACTCTTCTCTCTACACGAGGCACGTCTTGCCAAGTAGCAACAACAGTTCCCCATATAGTTCCAGCAACAAAACCAAACGTTGCCCCCTTAATTGTCTTCATCATTGGAGTATCATTGTCCTCCAAATACCTAAGCTCTGAAGGGTCCATTGATTTCTTCTAAGTGGGTACTGATCAAATTCACAAACAGATAAAAATAAGTAATAAATAACCATCCATTAGATCAAATTCCAACCAAATCAAAAAAGCAGCAATCATGCCAATACAAATCTTGAAGGTGCAAGCTAGTAAAAAAAGGGGGTTTTCCCTTGGAAAATTCTAGCAATTACACTTTGATACAACAATGATTTTTTTTAAAAAAAATTTTACAAAAAATCTAAATAATTTAACCAATTTAACACCCAGATCATTGTAACATTGCTTAGTCCAATATATTTATCACAGAAATCAAACAAAACACCAGCAATATGCTAAGCAAATAAACGCCTACATCAAATTAAACGAACCCAAAAATGTCCCTTCAATGTAAATATTAGAATGAATAAATCCCAAGTAATTCAAGGTAGATCAATTTGTAAATTAATCGGTACTATCAAACCCTAGAAATGTGCCAAAGACAAATTAAATAAAAAAAAGAAGATTTTTTTACACGGGCATTTTGCAAAGGATATCAGATTCTTAAAAAAGATTAATAAAGAAAAAGAGAAATACCAGATGACGGTTGTATTCGGAGACGGCGACTTTGAGGTCGACTGCAAGAGAGGAGTGAAACTAGTAAATGTAATTGAGCTCGGAACGATATCTATGTGTTTTGACCAATTTACCCTCGTTCTTTTTCTATTTTGCAGTTTGGAACATCATTTTGTTTTCTAGTAATCACGGAAAAGCCCACTTAAGTTTAGGAATTTTGAGTTATAATCCATAGTCTTTCAAAATGTACAGGGATATTTATGATACGTTTCTAATATTTTTAGAATATTTTGAAAATATTACAAAGTATAGGGGTTGTTATATAATTAACCAATACAGTTAGAAACCCGTTAGCTATTTAAACCGACCCGTTAGCCCGTAACCACGTTGCCAGAGCCGGAGAATACAGTAGACTGCGGAGAAAAGAAACGAAACCGAAACTCCATTGAAACTCTCTCTCTCTCTCGCGCACTGAAAACATGCAGAGTCAGGAAGAAATCCGCAATCTGCCGATCGACATCACATTCTCTCTTCTCGGAGGTAACGAAACGACGCAGCATTGGCAGTACTCCTTTTCATTCTGTGATCAATCTTTTTTAATTGGTGTTATTTTATTTTGTTTTTGAATTATGAAGAATGGTTGGTTGATCGGAAGAGAGTACCAGCCGATTGAAGAAAACGAATGGCTGTGATCAAAGCAAAAATTTCAAAGGAATTTTCTTCGCCCCCAAAGATATGGATCCTTATTTCCAAACCCTTGATCCCGAAGGTAAAATTTGATCCTTTATTATTTTCTCTTCATTTTTTTTACTTGTCTCTTGTATTTTGATCTGCTGGTGGTGGGTTCGTTATGAGAGGCAAAATTTGGGAAGAAAATATTTAAAATTTATTTATTTTTTAAAATATAATGCTTTGCATTGGAAATCCCATTAGTTTATTTCTTCAATGCTGAATTTTTTTTTTCTCATTATGCTATTATTAACTTTATGTGGTGAATGGAATGCTTTTCTTTTTCCAGGAATTGGGTACTTTGTGTGGTGAATGGAATGCTTTTCTTTTTCCAGGAACTGGGTACTTTGTGTCAGTCAGAGATATGTGCCGGAACTGCTACTGGAATTGCTGCTGATATGTGCCGGAACTGTTGCTGGAACTACTGGTATTTACAGCATAAACCAAACACAATTGGTCATTAATCTTCTGTTGTAGCTGTAGATATCTTGTAATTAGTAGTACAATTATAACTTTTTTATTTAGCTAGATTTAATTGATGTAATTGCAGAAATTTAGTCATGTAATTAGTTCTAAAATTTATATATAAAAGGAACTCTCACAATGAGAGGTATTTAATCCAATTGACATGGTATCAGAGTCATAATTTCAAAATTTTAGGGGATTTTTTTTTATCTGGGTCTTGTGGTTTTGGTTTTAGTGGTGTTATCAGCATCTTTTGAGTTTTGCTTGGGGATTGTGCGGTGGTAAGTATCCTTTGTCTGAATTTTCTGTAGGCTTGGTTTGCTTTGGGTGGGTTGTCGTAAGGGTGGATTTAATAGATTTCTATTATTTTTTGTTGCTGTAAGCATCATGTCAACTAGCAATTCAGATTTTTTTAGAGTATGCTTCACAGGAAAAAATTATTCTGCATGGGAATTTCAATTTCGATTATTTGTCATGAGTAAAGAATTATGGGGTCATATCGATGGCAGTAAACCAGCTCGTATTGAACTTCCTGAATTAACTCAGTGGCAGGTTAAAGATGCTAGAGTAATGACATAGATTTTAGGATTTGTTGATTCTTCAATTGTTCTTAATCTAAGGCCATATACTACTGCTAAAAGTATGTAGGAGTATTTAAAAAAGGTTTGTAATTAAAACAACACAGCCAAGCGATTTCAGTTGGAGTATGAGATCTCTAATTACACTCAGGGCAATCTCTTCATTCAAGATTATTTTTCTGGGTTTCAAAACTTATGACCCGCAAACATGATTTATGCAAACGTACCAACTGCATCTCTTTATGCTATTCAGGAGATTCATGAACAGAGCAAGAGAGATCAGTTTTTTATGAAATTAAGGTTTGAATTTGAGGCAACTCACTTCAATTTGATGAATTGTGATCCTTCTCTTTCTTTGGATGTGTGTTTTGGGGAGTTACTTCTTGAAGAGCAGCGTCTTGCAACACAGACTATTTTCAAGCAAGACAAAATGGTACCTAATGCAGTTCTTTATGCAGCTCAAGGGAGAGGCAAGGGTAGAGATATGAAAAATGTTCAATGCTTCAGCTGCAAGGATTACAGGCATATTGTTGATAACTGCGCGAAGAAATCTTGCAATTACTGCAAGAAGCTAGGACATATTATCAAAGGATGTCCAATTCGTCCCCAAAATCGTCAAGCTAATGCCTATCAGGTTGCGGTTGAAGCTTCTTCTTCTACTAGTCCCTCCACAGCTGTTGACTAGTCAATTGTTACACCTGAAATGGTTTAGCAGATGATTACTTCAGCATTTTCAGCCTTAAGGCTTCAAGGTAATACTACGCTACCATCCTTGTCTTGGCTTATTGATTCTGGAGCATCAAATCATATGAATAGTTCCTCTGATACTCTTAGCAACGTTCGAACATATCATGGCTCATCCTGCATTCAGATTGTTAATGGGAGTCAGTTACCTATTTAGGCTATTGGTGATATTAATTCTTCAGTTAAAGATGTTTTTGTATCTCCTGAACTTTCTACTAGTCTTATTTCTGTAGGACAATTGGTTGATAACAATTGTGATGTTTGATTTTCTCGTGATGGTTGTCTTGCGCAGGATCAGGTATCAGGAAATATACTAGCAAAAGGGCCTAAAGTTGGACAATTGTTTCCTTTGCATTTTTCCATATCTAATTTTATTTCTTTGGCTTGCACTACTGTAAACAATAAGAGTGTAGTATGGCATAAACGTTTGGATCATCCTAACTCTGTTGTTTTATCTCATTTGGTAAACTCCGATTTGTTGGGCAATAAATATCAATTTTCATCCTATCTTTCTTTTGATTGTTCAACTTGTAAATTAGGTAAAAGTAAGTCTCTTTCCTTTCCTTCAAATGGTAGTCGTGCTGAAATTTGTTTTAATTTAATTTATAGTGATGTGTAGGGCATTACTCCTGTTATATCTCATGCTAATTATAAATATTTTGTAACGTTTATTGATGATTACAGTAGATATACTTAGATTTATTTTTTTCGCTCTAAATCTGAGGTATTTTTGTGATTTTCAAAAATTTGTGGCATATGTTAAGACTTAATTTTCTTCAAACATAATAGTGTTAAGATCGGATTCAGGTGGTGAATATATGTCTCATGAATTTCATGATTTTCTCCAACAAAAAGGAATTCTTTCTCAGCACTCTTGTCCTTACACACCTCAGTAAAATGGTGTTGCTGAACAAAAAAATCGCCATCTATTAGATGTTGTTCAAACATTATTACTTAAATCTTCTGTTCCATCTGAGTAAAATGGTGTTGCTGAACGAAAAAATCGCCACCTATTAGATGTTGTTCGAACATTATTACTTGAATCTTCTGTTCCATCTAAGTTTTGGGTTGAAGCTTTGTCTACGGCAGTTTATTTAATTAATCGATTGCCCTCACATGTCTTAAAATTTGAATCTCCTTATTATCGTCATTATCTTGATATGCATACTTTTAGTTGTGTTTGTTTTGTTCATTTGCTATCCTATGAGCGCCACAAACTTTCTGCTCAATCTATTAAATGTGCTTTTATGGGTTATAGCGTTTCGCACAAAGGTTATGTTTGTTATGATCCATGTTCTAACAAATTTCGTACTTCTCGTCATGCTGTTTTCTTTGAAAATCAATCTTTCTTTTTTACTCATGTTGAGTTTTTGCCTGACATATATGTTCTTCCTAATTTTGATGAATTGACTTCTACTTCTAAACCATTCAAACCTAGAATTGTGTATGAGCGACGACAACCAACTTTGCCACTTCTTGAGCCTGACCTGCCATTTGAACCAGCTCATACAATTCCTTCTATGGATGATTCGATTTCAGCCACTATTTCTCGACGCTCCACCAAAACCTCTCGTCTTCCTGATCGGTATGACTTTTCTCATACATCTCTTCATGCTACTTTTACCTCTATTCCCATTCCCTCTTGCTATTTAGAGGCTGTTAAACATGAATGTTGGCATACGGCAATGGAAGAAGAACTTCAGGCTCTTTAAGAATATCACACATGAGATGTTGTTTATTGTCCTTCTAATGTTAAAGTCATTGACTGTAAATAGGTTTACTCGATCAAGCTACGTTCTAATGGTACACTGGATCGTTATAAGGCACGGTTGGTTGTTCTTGGTAACAAACAAGAATATGGAGTGGACTATGAAGAAATTTTTGCGAACAATAATTTCTATTACTGCTTCACAAGGCTGGCCACTTCATCAAATGGATGTCAAAAACGCATTTCTTCATGTTGATCTCAAAGAGGAGATTTACATGGCATTGCCACCTGGGTTGCTCTTCTCATCTTCCTCGGATGTATGTAAGTTGAAGCGATCTTTATATGGGCTGAAACAAGCCCCACGGGCATGGTTTGACAAATTTCGGTCTACCTCACTTCGTCTTTCCTTTAAGCAGAGCCAATATGACTCATCTTTGTTTCTTCGCAATACATCTGCTAGTCTTGTTCTTCTCCTCGTTTATGTTGATGATATAGTCATTATTGGGACAGATTCTGCCTTGGTTACTCAACTACAACAACATCTCCAGGCTTCATTTCATATGAAGGATCTTGGTCCTCTTACATACTTCTTGGGGTTAGAAGTTCATACTGATTCTTCGGGAATCTTTCTGAATCAACATAAGTAGACACAAGATTTGATTACTTTGGCTGGTCTTCAAGATACTTCTTCTGTAGAAACTCCTTTGGAAGTAAATGTAAAGTATCGTCGTAAGGAAGAGGAACTTCTTTCGGACTCTACTACCTTTCAAAAATTGGTGGGTAGCTTGAACTATTTGATTATTACTTGACCTGATATTTCCTTTGCTGTTCAGCAGATTAGTCAGTTTATGAAACTTCTCGACATTTCCATTTAGCTACCATTCATCGTATCATTCGATATCTTTGTGGGTCACCTAGCTATAGATTGTTCTTCCCTGCTACTCATCTTCATCTTATTGCTTATAGCGTTGTCGATTGAGCAGGTTGTCCTGATACTCGACGGTCAGTCACGGGTTGGTGTATGTTTCTGGGCAATTCTCTAATTTCTTGGAAGCGAAAGAAGCAAGCTCAAGTATCTAAATTTTCTATTGAATCAGAATATCGAGCAATGTCTACCGCTTGTTCTGAGATTGTCTGGCTTCGTGGGCTTTTAGCGAAGCTTGGTTTCTCTCAATGTGATCCGACTCCCTTCCATGCTGAAAATACTAATGCCATTCAGATTGCTGCTAATCCCATTTAACATGAGCGCACCAAGCATATTGAAGTGGATTGTCATTCTATAAGAGAAGCCTTGGACACTTTTCTCATGTTTCCACCAATCTCCAAGTAACTGATGTTTTTACAAAAGCAATGATACGACAGTGCCATCAATTTCTAGTAGTCAAATTGATGCTTCTTGATCGACCAGCATCAATTTGAGGGGGGATGTCAGTCAGAGATATGTGCTGGAACTGTATATGTGCTAGAACTGTTACTGGAATTGCTATTGATATGTGCTGGAATTGTTACTGGAATTGCTATCGGAACTGCTGTTGGAACTGCTGCTGGAACTGTTGTTGGAACTGTTGCTGGAACTGTTGTTGGAACTGTTGCTGGAACTGTTGGTATTGACAGCATAAATCAAACAAATTAGTCTCATTATTTATGGCATTAATCTTCTGTTGTAGCTGTAGATATCTTGTAATTAGCAGTACAATTATAAATTTCTTATTTAGCTAGATTTAATTGATGTAATTGAAGAAATTCAACTTTGTAATTAGTTTTAAAATTTCTATATAATAAAAGGAACTCTAAGGTATTCAATCCAATTGACACTTTGAAGGGAAACAAATTTATGATATACTTCTGAAATCAACCCCGGAAAGCTAGAATATGTTTGGCCGGCTATCGGGTGCTGCGGTATGGTTGTCTTCTCTCTCACTCTTTTCTCTCTGTTTTTGTACCTTTCACTTGCTGAGGTTGCTGCATTTGTATGGTGATTGTTTAATGTATTTGGAATTGTTTGATAGGGTGCGTGGGAAGCAATTGTGCGTTCGTTTGAGAAAGATCATAATTTTCTTGGCGAGGCTGCTCAAATTATGGTTCGAAATGTGAACTATGAAATGTTAGTGTGTGCTTCGGCAACAGGCCACTTCTTTTGGTGACTATCAGTTTAGTTTGAGTATTTGTTTATCTGGTAAAAGTTATTGATCGAGGGCTTTTCAAATATGAAGTCCGTATGAGAAGAAACAGGTGCTAAAGATCCAGCAACAGTTAGCAGAACTTGATCGCTAAAAAGAAGTGCAGCACTATCAGCAACTAAATATGCTGAGGCTTTTCAAGAACTTGGATTGTAGGTTTGACAAATTGGTTTGCTCTATGTTGCTTTTTCTACACTGTATGTATCATAATGATAATTACTTATCTTTTCAGGGGAAAAATGCGAGGCTTGAACTATTAGAGACTGCAAATTCACTTCTAAGCACATTTAGGAGGATTTTGGAAGTTATAAATAGTGATTCTATTTCACAGGCTATGGAGTATTATTTCAATTTTGTCAGAGATTGTCACATGGAAAAAGATGTAAGGCAACCGGGTGATTTGATTTATCTCATAATAAGGATATGCAGATGGAAGCCAACGTCATTGTGATTTTCTTCTTGCACTAATTTAGCCTTCAAATGTGGTTGCAGAAATCTTCAGTGGTGGACTTACTGAACTTGAAAGACATTCGTGAAAATCCGCCATCTTTAAACTTCTCTGCTGCCTCAGAGATCCTTGATTCTGCTGACATTCGATCAAGCTCAAGTGATAAAAATAATGTAGGAGAGGACACAGATGTTGCTGTATATAACATTGATTGGAATATTTCGGTTGACAGTGCTCAGGTTGATTGGGATATAAGTACTGTGAAAGAAACAGAAGAAGTTGGTAATGGCTTGGGTCCATACGAAATAGTTAATGCCTGTGAGATCTTACAGAGTTCTCAGGAAACTGATAAAACTCCATTGAAAAAAGAGTGTGATATCCTGGCACCCGAGATTCTGTTTCCAAGATACCATGTGATATTAGTGTTGCGACACCTGAAGTTGATGTGATATGATGATGCTAATATCCCAAATGTCAGCCTGGAAAGTCAGAAATCCGCTCCGGAAACCTTAACTCAAACCCAGGTATCAGTGAAGACAAGAGCCTGCTACTGGAGACAGAATACAGAAATAAGATTCTTGACGATTTGTATAAGGTATATTGTAACCCATCATAGCATCTGAATATTTGTCATTACATACAGAGCATTTCTGGATGAAGAATTCATGTGTGGTATTGACGTTATCTTATCAGATCAAAGCATTCTTAAATCCTCAGTTGGTGGAGTTACGAAGCGAGGAGACTTTGTCCTTGGGTAATCAAGTCCAATCAGTTGCTCCTTTGGTGTTACAGCACTATTCTCCTGATGCCATTGAGACTATGTTATCTGATATTTCCATGGCCATTTCTCTGCTGACAAATAGGAAAACACGGGACCTGATCATGATTCTCAACTCTTAAGAGGTGCTGCTAATTAATTTGGATCGGTTTTGAGCTGTTCCCTTTTGTTTGATTTCTTCATTTGTTTATATTTATATCCTATGTTTTAGCTGAATGGATTTTCCTCATCTTATTAAGAGAAATCCAAAAACATCTATTCAACGTAATTCTTCCTTTTTAGTGTGGAGCTGCCATACTGGAGAATGTATTTGGGTAGCTTAGGATTGGTTTAATTTGCAAGATAAATACAATTTTTTTTATTTATTTATTTTGAGAACAAGAGATATAGAAAATATAGGAAAATGCAGTTTCGAAACCAGTTTTTAAATACAATCCTAAGTAATTTAGGGCCTGTCTGGTAACGTTTTTCTACCATTGTTTTCATTTTCGTTTTACAAATTTAGACGTAAAACGTTTCTTTTTTTGTTGTTTTGTTAAAATTAAATTCCTAAAACATAAATTACAAATTATTAGTTTATAACTTCTAATCCTAAAACGGTTTAAATATGTTTTAGAAAACAACTTCCAAATATCGTCATTCGTCTATGGATTTCTCCACATCATCGCTCGGCGCTGTCACTGTTTCCGCCTCCTCGTCCAGCGACTCTCCTGAGCCGTCAATGTCATCGTCGTCGTCGTCTGTGTCAATGAGGAGAGCGGCGGAGGAGGATGGAGAGAAGAGATCGTCTAGGTTCGATGACAAGGAGGAGGAGGAGGAGGAGGAGGAGGACGTGTGCCAGATCTGTCGGAATCTGGGAGATTCGAATAATCCGTTGTGGTATCCCTGTACTTGTAGCGGAAGCATCAAGTTTGTAAACTGAAACCCCCCTCTTGTTTTCACGTCGTTTTCAACAATATTGGCTTGATTTCTATCAAGTTTGGTCTTTTTTTTATAAGGTTTAGCTTGATCTGCTCAAAATTTGCTGTCTTGGTGATGTTTTGAAGCTCAATTTTTGTGAAATTCTGTGACAATTTTGGCATTTTTTTTTTTGTTGGCGATAAACAATTTCGATTGTTTCTCGCCTTTTCTTATGTTGGTTTTGAGATTTATTAGTTTGTTTATAAACATTAAAGTTGGAAGAGTTATTCTGTTTTGCAATTGAACAAGTGTTTGGTTGTACAATAGATCTACTTTTATATAATTTATCCATTTTTATCTTTTTATTGTTATTTCATTTCTATGATAAAAAAAAAAGGAAGAAATAGGAAGTGAAGAAGATTCTTTATCGTTGTTGCTTCAAAAAGTCTTCTTTCCTCTCCTGGTAATCTGAAAGCTTTAGGATCAAAGTTGGCTTTTGCTTTCTGGTTGATTTTGTTTTTTTAGCTTTTGTATCTTGTGTTTCAAAAGAATTTAGGGGAGACTTTGTGAAGTTATCAGGTAATTAGGCTGGTAGTACAAAAGGGTTTTTGGCAATTTGTTTAGAGGATTGTAATTCAAGAGATTTTAGATCAATAAGGATTAATCTGATAAGTAAATTGTCTGTTAAATAGTTGAGAATTTGCAAGCTTGAATTGCAGATGGATATAATAATTATGCTGTGTTGTGTAAGGATTTTTTTTTTTTTTTTTTTTTTGGAGATTTGATTAATGGTTGAAGATTTGATTGTCAATGGGTGGATTAATTTGTTTTTCAGGCAAAGAATTCAGAAGGGTTTGTAGGGATTCACGGATGAGTTCTGACGGATTGTCTTCCGAAAATAAGTGGTGTGATTGTGTGGCTGGTCTGGAGTGCTTATTAAGCATTATCATGGCCATTAGAATGGGGTTCTGCTTCTCTGCAAAAAGCAGGAGCCCCATCCCAGGTTCGCCATCCTTTCCGGGCCTAGGGATCAGGAAGAGGGAGAGCTCAAAGGGTCAAGAAATACTTTCTCTTGAAAGTATGTCTCTTGAATAGCTTCGTGGTCATTTGTTTATTTGCTGTTGCTTGCTTAGTCGGTGGAAGAGTTGATCCAACTGTTTTAGCTGCTTTGCCTCCATCAATGCAGCCGCAGATTCGTGTTTGTGTGGGTGTACATGTGTAATTTGGTTCCTGAGAGACCTGGTTTAAGCTATTCTTTTCTCCACATTATTTCTTTTCTGATGGTTATTATTGCTGCAATTCATTCTTTTTTTTTTTGAGAAACAGAAAATGATGCTAAGAGCAAGAAGATCTTATCAAATGATTCAGACCAAGCTGATATGGTGGGGAATAATTCAGTAAGGAATGATGTGGTACCAAATAGTCATGGTCATGGAGAGTTTGATGAAATGTAAGCTGCATCGGCAATAGATGTTGTAAGGACATTTTAACCTTTCTGCTTTCAATAGTCTTTCTTGAGCTACTAAACATATATTTTAAGTAAAATTATAATGTAAAAATCACGATTATTTAATATATTTTTATGACGTATCTGACGTGGTGCTTTATTTACATCAATCCTAACTTATTTTATTTACATAAATCCTAACTTATTGACAATAGTGACTATGACAATACATTAAAAAAATAATAAGTTTAAATATATTATAAAATGAAGCACATTGCTTACAGTAAATCTTTTATAATTTCGTATTAACAACCGTCATATACTTAAAATAAAAAACTTTTTAATAACATTGCATATTAAATTTGTTAATTTAATTAAAAAACTTAAGAAGTTTCATTTTTTTGAGAAATAAATTTATATAATTTTTGTATTGTAAAAAAAATAATTACATTATTGTTTTTTGAGAATTTAATTTAATAAAATATTTTTAAAATACATTTTATCAAAAATATATTCACCGTTTTTATTATTTTTAATTACAACTACTGAATATGTATTTATTATTTTTATTTTCATAATACAATTTTTAGAATATAATATCGAACACGTTCTCATATTCAAAATACAATATCTAAAAAATACCATTTTTATTTTTATTTTTGTTTTATAAAAATACCAATTTAAAAACAATACCGAACGAGTCCTTAAAATTTTGAAATTTATGAAAACCTTGTTTTCATTTTTTCAGTCGCTGGAATTTGTTTTCTTGCTTTTTCTTTCTCTGTAAGTGAGTTTTTCAGCGTATATTTATGGTTTTGATCTGAATTGCAGATATCTAGACAGACTAGTTACTGCACTGGAAGAAAAGAAACATCATGAGGTGAAATTGAAAGATGGGTTGAAGGAAGTGGCTCTAAATGAATGGAGCTTCAAAATTCTCTATCTTTGTCATGGCCGAAGCAAGTGAGTTTCTTGATATAATAAACTAGGTTTAAGCTCCCAGATGAAAAGTAAAATTCGGAAAAATAATGTTCCTTCAGCTTTCATATTTACTTTGAAAAGTGAAACTAGATAGCTAATGTGAAAAAACAGCATATATTTACTTGAAAACAACAAATTTTCCTCCCCTTGCATCACTTGTGATTAAAATTTTTGATACAGAATTTTCAGTAAATGCTAATTAAATTGCAGGAATCGGCTCTTAACAAAACCAGGGAACTGAAGAAATTATGTGAGAGTACACTTTCCTCCATGTTTGATGGAAGACCTGTGAACATGATTGGGGAGATAAATGCCTTGTTGAATAGTGGGATTAGTATGTACATTCACCGAGGAGATACTTGCTTACAACTAGATGAATAAATTTGTTAGAATGAGATGTTTAAATTAGATAGCAGAACAAACTAGAATTCGATTTGTTTTTTCTTTTGGTAAAATTCTTCTTGTTTATTACAGATGTAAACTAGGACCCTGATTTGACTGCCATTTTAGTTGTGTATTCTAACAGTTCTGTCATCATACTTAAAATCAAATTTTGGTGCTAATTCAGATGATTGTTATATTGAAGTATGAATAGTTAGAGGTTAAAAACAGCTTTGCTTATGGTGTGTTAGGAATTGAGGTGCTGTGACTTTTAATCTACGTCTGTTATAAAATGGAATCACTAGTTGTCACTGTAAGTGGATGAATGGTTGGTAACCATTAGTTGCTCATGACAAGTAGATGTTTACTAAGTGAATATTTCCAAGCATTTTAACTGTCAATTTTAAGTTCTTTTATTTAATATGATTAACATATTCAAAGAGATTAATATATTCAAGGAACTATCATTAAGTTGTTTGTTGAAGAATTATGCACGCTCAAGCCTTGAATCAAATGAACAGATGTAACAGAGATTTAAAGGCATTAGGCATGAAGCAGCTATACACAACAGAGTACACAGTAGTAGTACATCAAATTCTCAAAACATTGCAACAGTGTTCATCAGCATAAAGCACAGTGAGAAGAAAACTAACTTCTATTTTCCACCTTACTGAAAGAATCAGTAGAATTCGGGATCCCACTGAAGCCTTGACGCTTAAAATTGTCAGAAAAATCAACTGTTGAGATATATGCAAATGAACTTGGAATCAACAAAGCTGTCTGAAATCTAAGAGGAAGGGGGACATTTTGTGTTACTGTACCGGTCAACTACCTGTGACATCAGATGATCAGTTGGACATAGAGTTCCCTGTAGGGGAGTTCATAAATCGGGTATGCGTTGAACGGAAAGATCTCTCAAAGGGATCAACTTCAGGATAATCTGCTGCTCCATTGGTTTTCAACAAGCGGTGCTTTTGTACCAGACGACTCAGGAATTCCACAATTTCAGACATTGGAGGTCGAAAATCGTTCTCAGGCTGTGCTCAAGTTTCATATCCAGCCAGTTAACATTTATCAGTTGAAAGAGGTAAGATTCTGTCATAACTTCAATAGCGTATTGAAACATTTACATATAGCAAATTTGACAAACAATCTTAGGAAATATGCAGCTGCATTTTAAGTACCTGTATACAAAGGGAGACAATATCAGCAAATTGGGAGAGAGCCCTGGAGGAGAAAGTTCCTTTAATCCCAGGATCAACCATCTGCTCCAAAGATTCACGGTCATGAAGCCGAGATGAGGCCCATTTCACCAGAGATTGCTCTAGCCTAGGTCTTGAGCTGTGATACAAATGAACAAAAGGGATCACTACCAAGACATCTAATGGAAAATTTTGAAAAAAATGAGAATGAACCATACCTATCAATTGGTGTTTTTCCGGTTAAAAGCTCCAAAAGCAGCACTCCAAAGGCATATATGTCACCCTTTGTGTTATCACTTCCTGGTTCCCAGTGTTCAGGTGCAACGTAGCCAGAGTTACCAATAGCAATTTCAGAGGCCTGTTCACATTAGCATATGTACTACATCAGTATTTTTTTTTTTTTTTCATATCCAATCTCTTTTATCTGACCAGCTTGTTCAGATTCATTGTCTGCAGATTGCAATAGATAATTTGAATTCAGATCTTGATTAAATTTAAATTTTGAAAATTACAGATAAGTTAATAGAAGAAAATGCGATGTAGCTACGGATGTGCAAATAATGCAAAGAATTTATTGTCAATTGCAGCATGAAAATAATTTCTAAAAGGTAGTTTTACTCTTACCTTAATTTTAACACTGTTGCTGGTAAGAGGCCTCAAAACAGCTAGCCCACTGTCACAAACATACGGCACCAATTCTTCATCAAGCAGGATGTTGGCAGCCTTGATGTTGCAGTGAGAGACAGGAGGTAAGTATTTGGAGTGCAAATAGCTGAAAAATCAGTTATGAAATGAAAACATTAAAATCCATGAAAAGAATAGCACCAGATTTCCTAGTTCTGCCGAAAGAGAAGCCAGCATTTACTCAATATATCATGCAGTATACACTGGCAGAATTGTGAAGGATGTAGTGCATTTCATTGTCATTTTTACCAAGTGTTTGATTTAGCATTAAATGAAATGGATCAGCAAGTTGGAATACTGGCTGGATTTATTGCTTTACAAGTTGGAATACTTACTGCAGAGCCCGGGCAATGCCGAGGGCAATATGGAGACGGATGCCCCAAGAAAGAGGCTTATATACTTCTCTATGCAGAGCATCAGCAAGAGACAAATTTCTGACATACTCATAGACGAGTAGATGCTGTCCATGTTCCACACAATAACCAAGAAGTTTCACAACATTTGGGTGCCTATATTGAGATGAAATCCGAATCACATCCATGAACTGTTCTTCTTCATCGAATGACAGTGATGCCAAGTTGATGTTCTTCACAGCCAAAATCTGACAAAAATGCAAGCAGTCAAAGAACACTAAAAACTTGGTTAAATTTTGATTTTTTTAGTAATTGGCAAAACTAGTTAAGGTTAAGCTATAGTATACTTGGCCATCTGGGAACTCAGCTTTGAAGACAGAACCAAGAGATCCCTGTCCGAGAAGATTATCTTCACTGAAGCTGTTTGTAGCTAATTGAAGCTCTGCTACACTGTAAGCTTTTACACTTGCTGGCAATTTACATTTATTAGAGACGTTTTTTCTTCTACTTGTTGCCTCCGTTCTGATAGAGTGAACAAGAGGTACACGTCTAGGGCCAAGAAATAATGGAGAGCTGACAGCCAGCATGTGGGGGCTCTCTTCAGGTGCAATAGATAAGTACTCTAACCAGGGGAAAAAAAATAAACATAGTCAAAAAAATTTATGAATAGAATAATGGCAGATAATAACGAGAAATGATTTAGTGGGCAGCGTTTCTCACATTACATCTGCGCAATAGTTACAGTGAGCTATAGCTATGATTAAATCACGAATTGGAGCCTTTACCTCTGGTTGTGCTGATTGGTAGAGAATGCGGTGTGCTATTGGCGCTCTCCAAGCTATTTCGTCTCTCTGCATGTGCACAATTAATACGGAAAGCAATAAACAGTGCTGCACAGGTTGCTGCAAGAGCTAGACCACAAACTAGAGAAGCTATTCCTCCGGGGCTTATTACTTTCTTATTTTTTATGTCTATTTCACTTGAGGGATTGTTCTCGATGGCACTTGACTGAATCGTTGGAGGAGCACTAAAATTATGCCCAATGGGTAAACTGTCCATTGGAAAATTCCTCGGGGTAGAGTTGGCGTCTATATTGAACTTATTGCCCCAAAACCTATTGAGGCAAATTTGGGAAAAAGTCAATTTGCAATTTTATTTTTAATGTAGGTAAATAGAAAATAATCAGATCGAAACTTTGATCACTTACCATAAATTTGGAATTGACTGAAACGGCTTTGGAATTACACCACTGAATTGATTATCTTCAATGTTCCTGGTGTCAGATATGGTAAACAAATTATTGAAGGAAAATTTCAGAATAAGTTGGCAAAAGTGTGCACCTGTGTAGATAAACCTACAGAGAAATGAGAGGAAGATCAGCCAGGTAAATAACTGATCCAGTGAATTTGTTGTTCTGCAAGAATCTTCGGAGACACCGAAAACGGCAGATGGTAATCAGTAAAATATGCAACTGTAGAAGTCACTTCCCCGTGCATGAGAAGTTTTAAATAAGATGACATAACACTCACAGTCCTGTAAGATTTTTCAGAGATCCAAAAGAACTTGGTAGATCTCCAGTAAAGCCATTGTATGATAGATCCCTGTGAGAGAAGAATGAAATTTTATTGACAAAAATAGGAAGTGATCATTATCATTTGACCGGTATCTTTATATAAACAATGAAGCATGCTGTCAAATGTAATACTAAAGAAATTGGATGGAGAAAATGTACAACTCTTTTAGATTCTGCAGGCCGGTAAACACACTGCCAACAGGTCCTGATAGCAAATTGTGGCTTAGATTTCTGTCAAAAGAAGAAAAAAAAAAAGGATACAAGATAAATTCATTAATGAATAATCATAGACCAAAACCAGCAAAATGGGCAGTCAAGAGATAAGCAACTCACAGATGTCTGAGATGTTTCAGCGTAGGTAAAGAGTGCGGTATATTTTCTCTCAGTTTGTTGAATGCCATATTTCTGCATGCATATTTGAAGCAAAATCATCACATTTCTGAAAAATTCTGCACACAACTGATATAGGATTGAAACATTCAAGCACCCAAATGCACAAAAAAGAAACGGCCATCTTACATATGAGTAGCATTAGGAGGTAATTCATCTGGAATTTGACCGACAATGTTATTAGAGCTAACATCCCTAACAGAAGAAAATCAGAGTGAGAACTAAAACAATTTCATAACTTTTAAGTCACTAAATTTAGACATCAAATCACTTACAAATGTTTCAAGCTACGGAGATCATATAGCCTGCCTCCAAGTTGCCCATTGAGTTCTAGCCCTTGAAGTTTACTGCATAAAACTACAGAACGAATTAACAATTGCCAATTTGCATAATTATAAATAGTAGTTAATTCAGGTAGGGTATGCATATTACAGATATATCACAGATGATCCTGAACAGGACACTCCAGTCCATGATTCAGAGCAAGGATCGCCGCCATCAAACTTCCACCTATTCAGCTGTTCTGGGTTGTTCAGGGCCTTGTACAGTTCTTGAAGAGCAGTGACTGCACAGAATTAAAGAAATTTTCTTCAATTTTTTTCTTAGTGAGATGTGAAATTTCAGATTATCTATGGCCAATAGTCTACAGAGACCAACATGACCAAGTCGAATATGTATCAAGAAATCATTTTTAACTTACTAGAAATTCCTATTATGGTAGAAAATAAGAAAGTTGAATCCATCTAATTAATCATGATTTACTGTAAGCATATATACACTGGATAATTGCCTTAAAAACAATTACGTTATTTTCCCGCCAGATAATTTTTTCTACTCCGCCTAACTTGCTAGCCAACACCTACTAAGTAGAGACAAAAATGTTTTTTTTTTCTTTCTCCTGTTTGGCTGCTAAGAAAACTGATTGAAGCCTTAAGAAAATTAAACTAATTGCAAATCTGAACCGTATCATTCTTCTTCATATAGAAATGTCAGCAAATCAAAACTCAGATTCACAACTTTAATTTCTTTACTTTCTTGCTTTTTACGAGGAAACAAACAGAAGAAAAAGAACATCGGAACCTAAATCATCGCAAAATTCCACATATTTCCATAAATAAGACTCCACAGAAGAATTTCAATCGAAGTTTACCGTCGAGAGTATCCGTAAAAGCCAGTGCCGGTAAAGCCAGAAGTTTCGAGAACACAATTACCGTGAGATAAAAAGTTAGACAGTATTTCTTGTCCATTTTCTCGAGAAAAAACAAGAATTTCCTGGAAAAAAAAAACAAACAGAAAATTCATTAGCTCAATGACTTAATGCAAAGAAGAACGTATAAAAGAAAAGAAAATTCTAAAGACGTAAAGTATGCAAGTACGAAGAGTAATGAAAAAGTGTACGGACTTTTTTTCTTATTGAGAGAGAAATATCTGTTACTACCGATAGTGAGAGTGGAACTGTGGTCAGTGGAAAAGTTTTACTAAAGCGAGTTGAATGTCCACGTCAGCAGAAACCGTTATAGTCGTTGAGAGAACCTGCCAGGTGTCAAATCCTTGTTTGGTTGAGTTGGGCGTTAGTCGAACCGGATTAGGAGCTCATTATTTCAGTACAAATTTGTGCTTGGAAGTGTAAAGAGCCGGTTATGGTTTCTAAAATGTGAAACGAGCCAGGATAAATGGTGCTGGGTTCAGTCGGGCGGTTCCGATTCAATTTTAGGCTTGATCATGATTTGTCAATTTATTAATTTTTTAGTTTTTTTATTTAATTCGACGGTCAAACCGATTTGAACTTATCAATTTATCCTGTTAGGTCAACAATTTTACAAGTTCAGTCGATTTTAAATCCATACAGATCAAGCTTCTAGTTTATTCTACTTTAACTTGGCTCAACCTGTATTTATAAATCCGTAACTAACTAGTATAACTAATTAGTATATTGTTCACACAGGTGGGTGAAAGTTCAATTTTTTTCGAACTGAGTCACAAGTTAACCCAGTCTAATAACCATTACTAATCGCTAAGAACCTCTCGAGTCAAATTATATTTAAAAGAGTAATGTTAGATAACTCAAAAATTATTTCAAATAATATTAACACTATTAAATATAAGCAAATGAGTAAAACTTTAATTATAATTAAAATATTTTTTAAAAAAATTGTTATATTGTATACATGAATAAATAATAAACAATTGATAAATATTAATTGTCAAATAATATTTATTTATTATTTAATATTTATTAATTATTTTAATTAATATGATCTTAATATAAAATAAAAATACAAAGTTACAAACATATCAAAGGTATGTAGAACCAAAAAAAGAAAGGGATAAATTGGACTTTAATCATGCAAAAATGATTTTAAAAAAAGGCCTAAAACGAATGGGCTTTGATGATACCCAAATCATTGGGCCCAATAAGCCCAACACTTGGTGAAAGCCCGTATCTCCATCCAGACTTTCGTCTTTTTTCCGTTTCTCATTTCTGTCTCGTCTCTCTAAAATGGCAGAATCAACAAAGAACCAGAGCAACGATGGAGAAGCTGAACAAGAAGAAGATGATTGCATGACCTCACGCAGTTTCTTCCTCCCGAAATCTTCACTTAAAAAGGTCACTGCATTTCCCTGTTACGATTACAAAAATTTCCATAATGCTAATTCTATAACAGTCTTTTGCTCTTATTTCTGTTATTTACTGTTATTGTTGTTGTTGTTGTATTAATATGGGTTTTAAACATCAAAATATGGCGTAAATTTCCCGCCATTTTGAGAAACTCGATGAGAAAAACATGGGTAGGACAGAAGTTTTGGTCTCTTGGGCATTACCTTGATAATTTAGTGATTATGCAAAGGTTTTCTTAAATTTCGGTCTACATTAGAAAACTGAAAAACCCTAGTTGTTCAATTCTCTAAACTAAGGAGAATCAAAGAGAATATATCAGCCATAACCCTCTCCTTTGTTGTATCTATTGGGATGAATGATAGATGTGGTTTTAATTGATTTATTTTTTATTTTTTATTTTTAAGCAACTAAGTCTTAGTTTGGGACAGCTGTTCTTCTGCTTGGTTTGAAAGCACAAAAGCTATAGTGTTTGTGAACACCAATTTCGAGTGTGGACCACTCATTTTTTCACTATTTAGTACTTTCATCCACAAAAATTGTAGTTTCAAAGCAATAATGCCTCAATGCCAAACCTACCCAAAGTATGGTATAGAGAAAGCGAGCGCATTCATGAATATGAATACTCAATTTTCCGATAGTCTAGATTGTTTAAAACCAAGGTAGTTGTTTATACCAATTCTCTGCAGATCACAAGTAGCAAACCAGTTATTCAATCTTCGAAATAGAAGTCAAAAGCTTTCAACTGGCATGAACTGCGTAAGAGTGAAAGGGAGAGAAGCAACAAGAAGATGATGAACAAACCTTGGCAAAAATAGAGGCTCCGATTCCACAATCTAACATTGGGTTCAAGTTGTTGAAGCAAATGGGTTTTACACCCGGCTGCAGGGCTGAGTCTGTGGGGCCTGAGATTCGAAGATCACAAGCTGGAATTGGCCAAGAGGATCCCTATAAGGAAAAGAGGAATAGAGAGGAGATTGAGGCTGAGAGGAAGAGGAGAAAGGAAGAGGATTTGATGGAAGAGTTTGGGTCTAGGAAGAAGTTGCAAAGGCGAAGTCAAAGAGTGATCGTTAATTTCTATAAGGCAAAGGCAGCTCTTGATCAATTGGAGAACAAAGAAGTTGTGCCAGAAAAGGAGGAGGATGATGAAGATGGTGAACAAGAAGAAGAAGAAGAGGAAGAAATCACAGAGGAGGTATGTTCATTGATACATTTGTTTCATTTTGAGTTATGTTTTAGCTAGTTTTGGCTTCTCTCAGACCAAGTTAAGACTGATTTAATTGAGGAATATGTTTAAATTAAGCTTCTTGATGATGAGCTTCTGATTGAATATTAGTCTTGGATGCATTTTGGTGGTTAACTTCTCCGAAATTATGTTTTTATGTCTTGTTGCTGACAGCGACTAAAATGTTTTCTTCCAGCTTAACTTGATTGTGGGAAACATAATTCATAACAGTGGCTGATTAATTTTTGTCTGGTTAGTTTTAGATAAATACAGGGTCAAGCATGTCATGTAGTAATGCAATTTTCAAGTATTCTGTTTGCTTGAAAGCAAATACTTTCTCTAGATGGTAAATTTTCCTCCAAAAGAAAGGCCTAAATAATTCTCCCTTAAAGCATCACTTTATTTTTCTGGTATTGGTTAGTGTATGTGAATACAACTTGAGATATTCATATATCTTGCCTACGTGAATCATTAATTGTGTTGTTTGCATGTTCATAACTGGAAAAAAGTTGTATCGTGGATGTTTTTGGATGTCTGTGGTGGATGATGTTATCTTTGTCAAGGATGCTGGATTTTCAAGATATATTGTTGAAACTGAGAGAGGAGAATCATTACTGCCTATTATGCAGATTTCAGGTAAGTTTAAAACCATTTTGTTAAAATTTAAATCTGAAACACTGGCACTCAAGTCTAATGTCAAATTCCAATTGTCCTGACAGTTTATTGATAAAGCTGCTATTTGTTTCAGTATGAATCAACAGAAATACTTTCATCTAACTGCCCCAGAATTAATGAAGATGACCACTGGAGTGCACAAATTCAGGCTGCCAAACACCTGTTTGTTCCGTGGAATTTAATGGTTGGAAATCTTGCAACACACAAATTAGAGCATGTGAGCTAGCACCGAGCTGGAGAGTGATGCATAATCCTTTCATTCTTGTCAACGTGAGTTTTTGTGCTTTAAAATGCTCTGCTATTGTAGAGTCAGCACGAGCTAAAAGCAGAAAAGCATCCAAAATTGGATTTGGATTGCAGATTGCCATTGTAGATTAAAAACTGCCTTACACCATTTTTGTCATTTTTCTTGGCAATATCATTATTTCTTGGTGCATAGAAAGAAATTTTTGTTGGTGAAGAACTTCTTGTCACGGAACAGGCCACTTGTAGCTAAAGAAGTTTCAAGTCGGTTGAAAATTCAAATTATGTTGTATCAAGCAGAGTGTATTCATGAATGAATAGCTTTAGACAATGAACATGCTAGAGCGCGTTATCAGTCTTCGAAAAAGTAAGTCAAATTCTTCACTTGCTTTCAAGTTTATTTATACATCTGATTGGTAAAAGCGGTTTGATTTTGTAATGAAATTTTTAAGCTTATAACATTAACTTCAACAAGTAAACACAAGGTTTTAGAACAACTTAGCTTATTCAATAGGAAGAGAAGAAATCAATGAAATACTTTCAATGTTTTTTCTTTCCTCTGTTTGATCTCTTACTTTTCGTTCTTCCTCTTATTTTGCTCAAAACAAAAATAAACAAACTTCAATCACCATTGATGTTCAAAGGTGAGAGGAAGAAGAGAAGTGGAAGCCTTAGCCTTAAGTTTCCGCTTTATTCAATTTTAAATTAAATCAAATTCAATTGATTTCTAATTTACTAATATGCGTAACACCCTTATATGTATTTTATTTATCAAATGAATAAAATTATGTCAAGTGTCAAACAATAATAGGTGGATTCTAAAATCATGCCATTAACATTAATTACATTAATATAATAATATAATATATTAATTTAATTAATACATTAAAGAGAGAGATACATATATAATTATTTTAATAATAATATATATGTAATCATTATTTAGATATTTATATTATTACTTTAATAATATAATTATATAATAATTACTTAAATATTTAATATTATTACTTTAACAATATAAATATGTAATCATTAATTTAGATATTTAATATTATATTAATATATAAAAAAATATATATTTCTTATTTAATGATTTCTTTAATCAATATTAAAGTATTAAATTTTAGTCATTGATTTAAAATGAATTGATAAAATTTAATCAAATCCTTAACACTTGACAACATCACATGATACCACTTGTCAACTAATGAACTATTTAATTAAATAACATTTATATAATCAATAATGAATAAACTTATTTATTTATTAATATTTATATATTTTATACATTTTTCAATATCATATATATTAGTAAATCATATTTACGTTATTCCATAAATTACTGAAATATTTCTCATTCATACGGGTGCTACCGTGTTTTAGCCGAAATTTTTATTTTTTACAATAAAAAATTATATTACTATCTAATTAAAATATCAAAACAATATCATTAACTAAATTAAAGTTTATTAAATAATATTAATAATCATTATCATTAAGTAACCGACTAAGTCTCCACTTTATTCAATTCTAAATTGAATCAAATTCAGTTGGTTTCTAATTTACTAATATGTGTATCATCCTTATATGCATTTTATTCATCAAATGAATAAAATTATGCCAAGTGTCAAACAATGATAGATGGATTCTAAAATCACTCAATTAACATTAATCACACTAATATAACAATATAATATATTAATCTAATTAATACATTAAAAAAAGAGATACATATATAATTATCATTACTTTAATAATATATATATATAATCATTATTTAAATATTTATATTATTACTTTAATAATATAATTATATAATGATTACTTAAATATTTAATATTATTACTTTAATAATATAAATATGTAATCATTAATTTAGATATTTAATATTATATTAATATATGAAAAATATATATTTTTTATTTAATGATTTCTTTAATCAATATTAAAGTATTAAATTTTAGCAATTAATTTAAAATGAATGGATAAAATTTAATCAAATCCTTGACACTTAACAACATCACATGGTGCCACTTATCAACCAATGATTATTTGATTAAATAACATTTATATAATTAATAATGAATAAACTCATTTATTTATTAATATTTATATATTTTATACATTTTTCAATATCATATATATTCGTAAATCATATTTACGTTATTCCATAAATTACTGAAATATTTCTCACTCATACGGGTACTAGCACGTTCTAACTGAAAAATTTATTCTTTACAATAAAAAATTATATTACTATCCAATCAAAGTATCAAAATAATATTATTAACTAAATTAATATTTATTATATAATATCAATAATCATCATTATCAAGTAACCGACTAATGTGTGTAAACCCCCTGAGTTCATTATGAGCTGGATATGAATAGATACTAACTCATTTATACATCTTCAGTATAACTCTTTGTAACCAAAGTTCTCAATAATCATGAGTGATCTTTAGTAAGATGTCATGATATCTAGACACAAATAAATAAATATACTGAATAAACTTATTTAGTCGTATATGCATGTAGTAAAGTCGTGTGGGTTATGGTATCATCAAACCTCAAACTCAATCATAGGATTAGTACCTTAATCACATATATGATTTGTATATCTGCAAAATATTTTTTCGAACACACATGCTTTGATCAAAGAATTGATCCCCGCATATAAACAATTTCACCTAAAATCTCAAGCTCCAATATCTGAGCTAGTAGATTTTATTTTTGTTATCACCTGTCTTCATACATTAAAATACATTGTCAGCAAACTTCTTTCACCAAGTGTAGCTAGTTCGATACTATATATACAAGTGAACGATGTGCTTCAATGAAGAGGGCAGTCATAACACCTAAGATCAAAGAACTAATAGTATATTAGTACGGTTGTGTGACGTATCATTAATTGTGAATTAATCACCCATTAATTTTTCACGTTTATCACATTTAGTCACTTTCATTAACATGTTCACCAATGGTTGTATTTTAGATTGACTCTAGCCTAACATCCATGTGCTAATTGCTTTGCCTTTTATATTCATCGATAATCATGAGAAATTTTTGCAAGAAATCCCAATACTAACATCTATATTGCAACTAAAATTATATTTGGCAAAATTTATCATGGTTATATATATATATATACATGATTCCAAACAATTTTCAAAGGCATAAAAAATTCTTAAGTAGAAGATAAATGGTAAGTGCCAAAATACATAAAAATAAAGTTCGTTTGCTATCGATTCCTAATCGAGTGTAGGTCATGGTATCATCAAACTCCTAATTCAATCATAAGATCAGAACTTCAATCATATACATGATTCATAGATCTACAAAATATTTTTTCGGACACAGATGCTTTGATTTAAAACTCGATCCCCGCATATGACAATTTCACCTAGAATCTCAAGTTCTAATATCTGAGTTAAAAAATTCTATTTTGGTTATCACATGTTCTCATATACTAAAATATATTGTCAACAAACTTCTTTTACTAAGAGTGGTTAACTCGATACTATATACACAAGTGAACAATGCGTTTCAATACGGAGGACAACCGTGACATCTCAAGTCAAAGAACTAGTGGTACACTAGTATGGCTGTATGACGTATTATTAACTGTGAATTAATTATTCATGTGATTCGTTACGTTTGGTCACGTTCACCAACGTATTATCTATATTTATACTCTTGTGACATCATACTCGTCACCCAACTATTAGTATACAATACTAATCATTGGCAATATCAAATATACCAACTATGTAATGTCATATTTTTATATGACATTATCTCAACTAAAAACTGATTCAAATGTATTTTTATCAAAGACTTTGTATTTATATATACAATTCTTTGTAAATAAAGTTTTGATATCATTGTATATCACGAAATCTTATTCTGTATTATATATATATATGATATAAATTATCAACTGAATATATAAAATAATATAAAAATTATTTTATTAATCGTAAAATAATTTATAATTAATTATGTATATATATATATATATATAAAATAAAATCTCTCAGTTATATGATATATTTGGTTTTAGGACGACTTCGTTGTAACATGCAATTTAGAATGCACTTTATTAGTATTTCCTTTTTTTAAGCCCCATTGTTCTTTCGATCTTTTTAGCACCCATTTGGGATTGAAATGTGGCTTTTAATACGCATTACTGTAAAATTAAATTACTAGCCGTTAAGTATGACTCGTGGGTGATTGGTAAAACATTAATTTTTTATTAAATACTTTTAAGTGCTGTGTTTTCAAAATTAAATTGAGGTACAATAGTTATAAATGAGCCCTGGGCCATTCTTCTTTCTATTCACAGTTCTGATAAAATCCATCCAGTGAAAACAAAATCATAAATTCAGTAGAATTTCAAGAACCCTAATCTAACTATTTAAAGAGAGTGAAATTTATAGTACCTGAGGCTTGAATTACCAATACCTTGCCCCAAAAAAAATAATGAACGAGCCTCAGTTTTAAATGAGGCTCTGCAGCTCTAGACCCTATCATAAATCGAAAAACAGCTTAAAAATTATTATTTAGGCCTTTATCCCTTACCTTCAACTTTATATATTTTCAGGTCAAAGTGGTAAGGAAAAACAAAATTAAACTTATGGCAAATCAGAGTTCCAACCATTAATATTTTAGAGAAAATAGTAGCAAAAGCTCTAATCAACGAACAACTAGACAATTCCCAGTGGGATAGAACAAAGGTAGCAGGCTGCAAAGCAGCATTTTGCAATCTTCAGAAAACACAAAAACCTAGTATCAGTTTGGGTATTATCCCAACAAATACAAAATTCAAGGTAACAAACCCTGCATATTAACACAAAATTTTTTCCAAAACACAAAATGAGGAATTGATCTGTGCATCTGCTACATGGAGTTGCCACAAGTCCTTGTGCTTGCGAGCTCTGTAAGAAACTCAACAAGAGAGGGGGCACTCAAAGTGACCAATGCATCTCCAGGGTGGAGTCTTCATAGGCCCTGGAGTGCTCAAGATCCATGTAGAGCCTTGTACTAGGTTGAGACAACTCGAGCTCACCGGAAAAATGACTGTCAACAGGCTCTGAAGAAGGACCTAATCCCAGTTGAGGGAGCAATTGCTGTGAACTGCTACTGGCTTCATTGTCCTTGAAACACCATGACATGTTCGGATATTGGCTACCACGAGGCGATACTGGTTGAGCCACAGATTTGCTTTCAACTTGCATCAGGTCGCCCACCCCAAGTCCTGATGCTCGGGATCTAGGGCCCCACGGTTGATTTGACAGAAGAGAGAGAGCACAGCTTGAGTCAGCTACTCCTGTGAAGCATTCTCCAGAAGGAATGCCAGGACCAGAGAAACGAGTCCCACCAGTTGAACACTGTAAGTAAAAGTCAGGTGGAGGATTCTCGGAGTGGTGGTGCCACAGTGGATGTGGAAGATGCCTTGCAGTGACGTTGGTTTGGTTTCGAGGCACTCGCTCTGAGACTCTCATCACTGGCCATCCATCCCTCACGGCGACACCCTGGTATGCACTGAAGTCAACCAGAAATCCTCCCCCTCTGCCATTGTTCTCTGTCATTGCAACATCAAACATTTGAACTAGTTATTTAATGATAATTGTAAAAACCTGTGCGGGTTTTGAAAATGAATTTGTACACATGATTTCTAACCAATGACAGATGAAGATAGCCTGCCATAACGAGTAGCCAGTACTGATCCCAGAGGTGGCTTCCTCCGGCGCTCGTTATGGCCCGCCAGGCGTCTGCGGCAGCTTCGTTTTCCTTGGTCAAACTCTGGAAGCAGATGAAATCTGGGCAGAGACTACCAAAGATGCTATTAAGTTTGATAGATAAAGAAAAACATTGGCACTGATTATTTCTGTAGAAAATCAACCTCAAGAAGATGAATTTTTGGAAATTTCCTCATACATCTATTGTAAGGAGAAATTCAAAAGTTTTCCTTGGCAATCCATTACAGGAGTTCATACCAAGAAGAAGAAGAAGAAGAAGAGAATTTTCCATACCAACAAGAAAATTCTTCATAGCTTATATACTACTTAAAGATACTGAAATTAGTGAAGCAAAATTCCAAAAATTCCTGAAATCAATTATGCTTGTGATTCTTGTTTGGCATGAAAACACGTTTAAATTATATAAGTTAGCCTTAACTTGAAAATGCTTGAATACAATAGCTTACCAAATTTTTTGTCACATTTTCCAAGTTCCTTCAAAAATTAAAATATAATGCATAAATTGGGAAATTTAACCAAAAATTTATAATACATAATACAAAAACTTAGTGGATTGTAATTGTACAGACACAATGGTTGCATTGTAGACTGACTCTAGCCTAATATCCTTGTGCTAATTGCTTTGCCTTTTGTGTTCACTGGTAATCATGGGAAATTTTTGCAAGAAATCCCAATACTAACATCTATATTGCAACTAAAATTATATTTGGCAAAATTTATCATGAGTATATATATAAATGATTCCAACAATTTTCAAATGTATAAAAAATTCTCAAGCAGAAGACAAATGGTAAGTGCCAAAATACTTTTATATCAACCAAGACAAAAATTTACCAAAAACAGGAACAAAGTCCAAAACCTCCCCAAGTATCAATTAAATCACAAAAATTCCAAACACAAAACAACAATTAACCATAACCAAGAACAGTATCCACACAAACCCCAATTAAGTAAAAGTTAAATAAACTAATAATTTCATAGTTACAAGTAACAACTCTTACAGCCTTTAAAATACAAAAACATAACACACAACCCACCAAAATTATCAAAACGAGAAACTAAAAACCAAAAAACTAGTGCATACTGAGTTGGGATTTTGTTTGGAATTGAGCTATCTTGACTTTTAATCCATAACACTAGGAATGAATCTATAAGACTCTGGAAAAATAGCAAGTAACAGTTAACTTACAAACTTTAATCTACAGACTTAAAGTGTAAGTACAACAATTACAAACATAATCAGAAAAAGAAAACACACAGGAATTGTATAAGATTAGCATTCTCCACCACATGAACAAGAAGAAACTTTTTTTTTTTTTTCCAAAAGATAAAAAGAAAAAGAAAAAATTGAGCTGACCTGCTACACTGTTGACAAAACCTTTGCTCAAGACCAGCAACGATAACAACAGGAGATTTAGAATGCATGCCACAAACTTTATGCCTAGAGTAGTAAGCTTTTGCATCACTCAGATCAACTTTACATCCTTCCACTTGACACCTCGGCGGCTGACCACCACTTTGCACCACTCCTCCGCCGCCGCCAGCGCCACCTCCACCACCTCTCACCTTCCTCCTAGACCCGGACCCCGAGGAAGAAGAACCACCAGAACCGGATCCTCCTGATGCATTATTAACTTGAGTAATATTATTATTCCCACAAGAAGTACTACCCACATCTTCAAAGTAAATTTTCTGGCCAAACTTTAAACCATGAAGTGATGTCGTCGAGGAGTCACCCGACTTTGTCTTGAAAGCGCCTGAACCCATCTCCATATCAGGTTAGCAATAATATCCATTCATTATTTTGTTGATGAGGGTCATTAGAGAAAGCAAGAAAGAAAAATGGGTTAGGTTTAGTTTTAGTTTTTTATGCTTAAGATTTGAGAAGAGTTTAAAAAAAAAAAAAAAAAAAAGTGAAGAAAGAGTAAGTATTTTTGGTAGTGGTGCAGGGAAAAGCTTAAGACACCTGACAGTGATGATACTGGCCCATGCCAGAGAGGGAAAGTGTAGTATTACTGTGAGGAAAAGAGAGAGAAGAGAGAGAGAGAATTTTTGTTTGGTGTGTCAGAAAATAATGGAGGAAGTGGGAAAAAGCTGAAGAAAGAGAAAATTAAAAATAATAATAATACTGTCTTGAAGTAGAAAGAAAGAGATAAATGAGAAGATGATGTACTTCATAATATTAAAAAAGAAAGAAATTAACAGAACAACACCAACTCATTTGGTTGGTTTGTTACTTTACACTCCTTCCAGGGCAAATTAAAGTAGTTTGTATCTCTTTTAAACTACCCTCAACTGTTCTTTCAGTCAAACGTTTTTCATTTATAAATTGCTTCTTTTTTTTTTTTTTTTTTTATAAAAATCATAACACAAACCTCATTATCAAATTAATAATTATAAGTTTACAATGCATGTAACCCTAATTTTTCAATTATAATCTCTAATTCTTCTATTATAATTTACAACTTATGAATTGTATATATACACTTTATAAACATAAATTAAACAATATTCGACTTTAACTTTGAGTTAAGATGCATGTAACCCTAATATTTTTTTGTTATAATCTCTAATTTTTCTATTATAATTTACAAATTATAAATTATATATATATATATACTATTCTTACCTTTTTTATATTATATAGAGATAATAAAAATATTGGCAATCAAGGGTATAATTGTAAAAGAAATGTTTATATTCAAGATTTGTTTATAACCAATGTACTTTGTACTTTTTAGTTAATATTTTCTAACTATTAATTGATTTATAATAGTTATTTAAAAATTAATATTTATTATTTATATTTAATAATTTTATTTTATAATAATTAAAATATTAATTTTTAATTATGTGACAATATAGACTAAACCCAAAGGCAAAGATAAAAGTGGAATATAGAATATATAGTTTGTTAGAAATAGAAGAGAGATGTTGGTCTATTTTTGCTTTGGTTTGGTATTATATAATGGGATCTGTTCTATGTAGAGATGAGATTTGACTGTAAAATTCTGAACTCTCTGATTCTGATTCAGTGATGAAAACTGGTGTGTACTTTCAGCCATTGAAAAGATAGAATTCAATCCTTCTATCCATTTTCATTTTAGCCATATCCTTAGCCTTAGCCTCAGCCTTAGCCTACCTATATTACTTTTACTTTTACTTTTACTTTTTACCTTTTTAGTTTGCTAATTTGGTTTGGTTGCTTTTGCTAATTTAAGGTACCTTTAAAAAGTGGGATTTTCTACATAACATTATTGGTAACTCTTATATTAATTTTATTAAATTTTTTTTTATATTTTATTTTTTTATTATATATTTTAAATTTTACGTTAATCGTTTTAAATTTTATATTAAAAAATATAAAAAATATAAAATATATTAAATATATAGTAGCAATTTTCAAAAAAATAATGTCAACACGACTTAATCAAAATTTCTACTTTTAAACCTATTAAAATTTTAAAGTTATTCTCAAAATAATTTTTTACAACAAAATATTAAATAAAAGTTTTTAAATAATTGACATATTTAGATGACAGTGAGTGATATTGTCACATAAGATTGTTTAATTTATATTGTTAAGCGAAAGAGATGCGTAAATTGGCATGTTTTATATGCTTAATGTGGTGGTGATAAAATTTCTTTGGCTCCACACTCAATAATTGATAATTAAATACAAACTAACACCTCATTATTTTAAAAATAAATAATGCTACTACATTTAGAAAATTAATTATATTATATGTGATATGACAAATAATGTAACATTTATAACAGAATATTTTATATTATATTTAATTATAATATATTAATTACACATAGAGTCAAAATAAAATATGGTAAAATTAATAATTTATGATAGGATAAAAGAAAATATAATAAAATTAATAACTTATGATATAATAGGATTATGTGTAACTTAGGATAAAATTAATTATACATAGAGCTAGGATAAAATATAATAAAATTAATAATTTGTGGTAAAATAGGATAATATAGGATAAAATTAATAAATTATAATATAATAAAATTATGTGTAATATTATATTATATTTGACATATGACAAAATATGATAAAATTATATAAATAATTTTATTTTTAGAATTACTAATAACTAAATAAAATAATTAATTATTTAAAATAAAATAAAATAATAAATAAATATTTTAAAATATAAATTTAAAATATTTATAAATTATTTTTTGACTTCAAATATTTTTCTTATTCTATCATATGTTATTCAAAGAGTTAGCATAATATAATTTTTTTTGTTATTTTTTTATTAAATATATAAATCCAATATAATTTATGTGAATTTCATATATTTTATTCTATTATTATATTACTTTCGATCCTATCGTCGTTATATCATACACCAAACAATGCCATACTATATTAAGTACAACGAAAATGTGATATATTGGATTAATAAGAATTTATATACCTAAAAGAAAGAAAAATCTTGTCAATTGTTGCCATCATTTGTAAATATAAAAATATTTTATTAATATTTTCAAATTTTAGTCCATTTTCTCTCATTTTCATTGCCATATAACTCCTTAAATTTCGAATATATATATATATATATATAAGGTTAAGATACATAATTTTATTTTTTTACATAATTATTTTACATTATTTATATGCTATTAAACGATTAAAATTACTTTTCACATGCACATTAATTGTGCAAGCAATACATACATGTGTTATATTTAATTTCAATTACTAAAAGTGCAACAATGTAATAATTGAGAAATTAGTGTAAAAAATTATATAAAATTAAAGAGATTCTCAATTTAATCTTTTATATATATATATATATGTATGTATGTATGTATGTATGTATGTATTGCTTGTACATCATTAAATTACATGAAAAAAAGAAGGACAGAGAAATGGACCCTAACAAAATGGTTGGTCCATACCACATTTATGTTGTCTCTCAAATTCTAAAAAACAAAATCACACAATTATTATCCAAAAGACACAAAATAAAAATAAATAAATAAATAAAAACAATTAGGACCCTACCAACAATATCTTGATGCTTTGAACCAAGATCTTGTCTTACAAAATTCTTTTTTTTTTTAAATGCCTTAAATAGTAGAGCATATAAAATAAAATAAAAAATTAATTATATGACATCATTTTTTTATTGAGATTAATTTCATAATTTTTATTTTACAATTTTAATAAATACCATTAAAATTACAAGTGATAAGAAAATTTTAATAATTATTATTTTTTGTAATAAAATAAATATATTAAATTTACTTTTTTTTTTATAATTTCAAAATCTACCATGTAACTTTTGTTTTTAAACTTTTTGGTCCAATCCAATTCACTCTCAAATTGGCTTTTCCTTTGCATGTTGAGACCAAAATCATTCTAAAGATTTGAAATTTCGACTTTCTAGATTTATAATTTCTAAGAATGTGACATTTTTATGTAAAAACAATAACATTGTATGCAAATTCCTATATAAATATATTTCTAGGATTAATTTAATACTTGCATTGATTCTTCTCTATGACATAACATAACTCACTTGGGTACAAAGATTTACATATAATAATAATTCTCGATTGGATCGAGAAAAGCACAATCTTTTGGGGTTAGTTGGATTTGTGACTTGTAACATATAAAATCACAATTTATTATCTCTTATTTTTAAAATTATGCATGTCATTAATAGTATGATTGCATAATTGAAAATTTTTATTTTGAGAAATCTTGATTTTAAAATTCTAATGTATAAAATATAATTCCCAATTTTCTACCTATTCATTTGTAAATTTTAAATAGTTTGATCGACTATTTATTGTTATAGATTTATTCTAAATTCATCTGTTATAAATTATGAATATATTGTTACTTACATGACAACGAATGATATTATCACATAACATTATTTGTTTTTATATCTTCAATGTTAGGTTTCATATAGTTATCAAACGAAAAAGATGCATAAATCGACATGTTTCATATGCTTAAAGTGGCGATAAAATTTATTTGGCTCCACACTCAATAATTGATAATTAAATACAAACTAATACTACATTATTATTTTTAAATAAATAGTACTACTTCGTATATAAAATTAAAATCCGATATTTATATTTGAAATGATGTGGCAAATAACGTAACATTTATAAAAATATATATATATTTTTATGTTGTGCTTAATTAGTATAATAAATCAGTAAAAATTTATAGGTCTAAAAGAAATAAAAGTCACGTCTATTATCAACATCATTTGTAAATTTATATTTTCGTTTATAAATTTTAAATAATTTGATATTGTGATGAATTTACTGTAAATTAATCTGTTATAAATTATGAATATGTCGTTAAAATTTCATATGTATTGTTTTTCCAAAAAAAAAAAAAAAAAACTAAGAAGGATTTAAATTAAAACATTATAAATAGCTGTAATAATTACATGATTTGAGTGGGCCTTGTTATTGTCATTCATGTGACATAATATTATCAATCAATGTGCTAATTGACACAAAGTGACAAGATTTTAAGTTTCACCTTAAAGAGGCATGCTAGCTAATAATCATTTGCTTAACCAACAAAACCTTTTTCACTTGGTTAAATAACACTGTTCATTTGAAGATTAACAATTACTGTATTGAATAGAAAATTGGTAGATCTTAAATTTACAAAGGATTTAAACACTCGACCTGTCATAAGTAGTATCAGAGAGTTCATTTCCCAAGTTGCATGCCAATTTACCTTCAAAATAAAGTTTATGTTAAAGCAGGGATACATATACATAACATACCAGTCTGCATTTGCATTTAAAAACGGCCAGAAACTGGGCTCCAACAGTGAATCTAGTGGTGCATTTTGTGCTTCATGCTTTATTATTGCAAGCACTTTTCCAGGAATTTCTGCTTCTTGCTAGCTCTGGAAAGAGCCTCAAATAGATTATAGTGAGAAAAAAGAGTTGATTTCCATAGCAATAATCAACAGTGAACATGTAGTGCAGATATGGCGTCGTTTAACCAAAGTATGACAACAATATCTCAGAAACCAGAAATCAAACAAGTAGAATATTATAGGTAGACACAAACATGCACACACAGAGAACGGGAAAATGAAGCATCCGGATCCCCCACGTCCCACCAAGTAATGCGATAATCAGTTATACTCAAAATACTCAGAGCTAATCATATGGAAAGATAAAAAATAAAGTGCATAAAAGGTTGATATAGACATAAGACAAAGCATCCATCATATTGCAAAGAAAGAATTCCTATCAGTTGTGTGAAAACTACAGAAGAAAGAGAAAACAAATAGAGGTTTTTGCAGAATCTGCATCATTTTGGTATGCTACACCCTCCATACATGTGCATAGATTCAACAAATCCAGGAAAAGTTTTTTTAGTACCACAAACTGATGTGATCAAAACAAAGGAGACATGTTGAAAAGGAAACCATGTATTGATTTCATAATTTTGCTCAGAAAGTCCATTCAAGGAGGTCCTTGTCTACTTTGTCCTGACCGCAACTTGACAAATCCACCCAACTAAGCCCAAATGATTCAAGTCAAAACAAAAATGCATCCTCCAGTTGATTTAGATTGAAAACACACAAATTCAGTATGTGTAAGCATTTGAACTTATATATGCTCCTCAAACATTGTGTTTCTAGAATGAACCGGTAATGGTGTGCATGATAATTACATTCTTAGACCATAAGTTCCACTTTAGCAGCAATTCAAGATTAAGAAAGTTATGAAAAATGCAGAAACTCAAGCACGACAATGCCAGTCCATACAATACAAATTAGCATACACAAACAAAGGACTCCAGTTCTAACATGATTTTTGCCGCTAACAAGGACGTGTAAGCATACATAAACCACAAATGATTATGGTATTACAGATCAAAGCAAAAGCCATGGTATGACATAAAACAGAGTAATATTTTAGACTTCATCATCCAAATAACCCTCTAATTCAAACAGAAGCAACAGAAATGTTGATAAATGCATAGGAAGCATTGGAAGCTAAACAATGCATCATGCTCAAATTATATCTCAATCATTTTTCAGTATTTTAATGCATCTTCAGTTTTTAACACCTAAACGAGTCCAACAAAAAATATGCAAATCTCAAAATACTCGTAGAGCATTATTAGTGCGACTGACTGTGTATTGCGTTCTTACAACAGTCTTCTATAAAGGCTTTGTGTTCATCAGTGCACACAGCATTACTTCACTCCTTTCCAGCTTCCTAGTCTCTAGTTTCATTTCTGAACCTCAACCTGCATCAATACTCGTATGTACGGATCAGAGGCCTTGGAATTGAATCACACTCACATTAGAACTGAGCCGGGGTTTGGTTTACATTCATGTAATATAACTTTTTTTCTTCAACACAATACAAAAATTATCATGACCATATTCTACTCTCCCCAATCCTGTTAGCATCTTCCCAAAGTATGTGTATAATATACTCTTTTCTCAGGAAAAAAAATGAAAAACAAGAACCAGGAAGAAATATAATTATATGACACCAAGAAAAGTAAAGGTAATAAAATATATTTTTCTGCCAAGTGGAGAATACTAAGATCAGAAGACTGGAAAAAGAACTTTGAATGGCAAAACTTGGTAACTTCATATAGGATTACAAGCGGGATAGTATAAATTTCGGCAAAACCTCCCAACCAAAATTATCCCATTGGAAGAAATGGCACTCAGAAATTAACAAAAACAATAAAGCATATGCTGAAAGAAATAACTGGAACCATCTGCAGGCCAACAAGCTGCGTTATATTCTATGACTTATCTGGCCATAGAAATGAAGGTATGAACGCATCGCAAAATCTAAGCAAATTATTATTTGCATTCGATACCAGCTTCAGCAGCCCGACGTGGCTTGTTTTTTCGCCTACTCCCATTCTGTCGGAATCCAACAGACTTTGTGGAGTCATCAGTGTTTGATTTTAATTCAATGCCATTCTCATGTTTTTCTGTAACGATAATATCTTTCGCCTGCATGGACCTCTTCCGCTTCCTTCCATTTGCTGAAGCAACCACATTTTTCGCATCTTTGCTAGAGATTGAAACTTTTGGGTTATCACCATCTTCTTCTATCTTCTCGACTTCTCTTTCTTCTTCGACATCATCCTTCAATGGCTTTTGCGGCCTTCCTCTCCTCTTATATGCCGGAATCTTTTCCTCTTCACCACTTCCAGGATCCTCCTGAGAAGCAATAACTAATAGCTTTTTCCCCTTTCCTCTACCTCTTCCCATTTTTTAAGCAACCTTAAAAGAAAATTTCCACCAACTTAAAAGCATTTCTGCAACAAAAACAGATAAACTCATAAACCAGAAATAATATTAAGTTAGAAAATGAACCCCAATGGCAAAAAGAACTACAAAAAGTTATAGGTGATAAAAAAAACATGCAAACCATATCGTATCAAGAACAAATTGAACATCTTCTCAGACGTTTATATAATCTGAACCAAAAGCATTAGATTTTCACCCTTATTAACAACAAAAATGACATAAACAAAGCATTTCCATTCGATATTGAAAATCAACCTAACTCAACAAAGCTTTAAGCCTGACAAAATGGTCGACTACACAAATCCTCTTTTGGGGCATTCTGCTCTACTAAGAGCTTATTTCACATGAAAGCATATCTAAATATTCTTAGACATGGCTCGGTTCCACAGTACGAATAAAGAGAATGCAACTTTTTAATCTTTGATTCCATGATCTCATAATTTCCAAAAATTGAGAACTGAAACCAACCATGTAGGTTTTGTTTTCCCTAGCCTAAATTAATCAGAATTACATATTCAAAATTATAATTCCTTTTCTTTCATACCAGTTTCATGAAACCAAATCAATTATCAGTCGCATCAATATCAAAAGAATTGGAAGCTAAATATATATAGCATCAAGAAATGATTATCATCTCTTAAAATGCAAAACCAAATCTGAATATAGTTCCCAAACCAAACATGAAAACAAATTCATTCCATGTACCAAAAAACAACTAATTCATGCTAGCTCCATATGAACAGTAAAATAACAACAAAATCAATAATCATCTTAAGCTTACCAGCAAAAAAATAAACTTGAAGAAAACATTTTTCATTCAGTCACCCAAAACAAGGACAACATTTAAGATTTTTTTTTTATCATCAGCAACCAAACAAGCATTCACATTCTTACAAACTCAAAACAGAAAAACAAAAACTTAACTCTGTATCATAAGTAACAGAAAGATAAGAGGAAGAAGAAAAATGAAGTTGACCTTATAACATATATCCATTTTCTGCATCGTTGAAATAAAACCCATTTCTCAGAATCTGATTAGTACAATCAAGAAGCAGAAATAAACCCCATGAAACCGCTGGGTTTGGAATCTTTATGAATGGTTTTAACAGTGAAGGAAAAATGGCTGATGATGTATCTGAAACTATGACCTAAATGAGAAAAAAAAAAAACCCAGATCAGCAAATGATGTGATTTGTAACAAGCTTTAGAAAAAAGATTGAAACTTGCGGAGGTTATTGACACCCATACTTGAAAAAAGTTTTAGAACCCAACTAAAGTGCAGATGCAGGGAGGAAACAAGAACTAAAGAGAAGTAAAGAGTCGTCAAACTCAAAAGATTTTACCCTTTTCTTAGGGGTTTTAATGGAAATTCGCCTATTTTTTTTTCCAAAAAAATAATATATATATATATAAATATATATTTAACAAACTCGTTAATTAATGAAACTAATTAGTAAGTTAAATATCATTTATTATTTTAATTATGAACGACACGTGTAGGTATGATTGCTTGTTAGAATTTTGTCCACGGAGTCATAAAGATTCTGTGCACTTCATTTCTTACTGACCACAAGAACATATTTCCACGCGGTTATTACACGCGTGAGTAACACTGCTCATATGCGAGCTGTAACCCTAACTTGCAATCCTTCCTGCATATGATAAATTAAGGACGCGTTTTCTCTGATAATGACATCTTGAGGGATGATTATGGTTGGCCACTTGGCTTCTCTTCATTGGCTTAAAATAGACCATTTTTTCATTTTTTTAAAATATAAGAAATAAAATAATTTAAAATATTATTTATTTTGTGAAAAATTAAATTAAACGTATAATTTTAGTATTTAATGTGTGTTGTTAAATAATGTCATTTTTGTAATTATTCAACTATTTTTTTAGCAAAAAAGGTTCACAAATTGTTGAAAGTATAAGCACCCAAGTGATCAAGAATTCTCGACAAGTTCTTTTTCAGGTTGGGAATTCTCGACCTGGTTGAATACATTTTAGATTTTTTTCATTCCAGTCCATTTCATAAACTATATATGGAGGAGTTAACCATGCTGATTATCTTTGGTAAAGATTCAATGAAGAGAAAGCATACTCTCTACGGTAAAGGAATCTAACAATTTTGTTCCCAAAGTTTCGAGTAATTTTAATTATTTTCAACTGTCAAGAGAGTGAAATTGTCAGTTTAACTGGTATACTAGGTGTGGATGTCCTTTTTCCCACCACATAATATGAAAATTTCCAAATAAATCTATCATAATATTCACCATGCTGTGTATTTCTACAAGTCTTACCAATAACAAGATCAAGAATGAGGTCAATTTGTTACCATGTTAAAGCCAAATGTGAGAGTTTTAGCCTCAAGATGGTGCCATTTTCAATCCAAAATAAAACTTGAAATGCGGAAATATTCTACATTCTAATAGACAATTAAGTTAAATAATTGCTAAGAAGATGGATAAATACTGTTGTGAACAATTTACCTGGAGATGATTCTGCTTGGCTTCATACATTGCTAATGCTACTTGGATGAAATTGGCTTTGTCTACAATGAAATCAAGAATCTTCATACAATCTCGGTAAAGACTTGCACGGCAGAAGCCATTCGAGTCTTATGCTATAGAACGATATCTTCTAGTCAGAACATTTTTTGACTTTATATTCCACCAAATTTGAGGGCCTCTGGGATGGAGATTTACATACCTGATTGTAAATACTTCATCCGTGCATGTAACTAAAGTACTCAAAGCCAATGTAGGTTCGATGACTCTCTGATCTTTAAGCCAATTATACATTAAAAATCGACGTTTGACCCTCTTCATATCATACATAAGATACTGTGGGAACGGTATTAAAGATGAAATAGGGTAGCCTAAATCATTTAGGAGAAAATCGATCTTCATTTCGATGACTTCCTTTTTCTGTTTAAGGATTAGAGGAGTTACTCTTATCATTTTGCAAACATCCTTTCGTTCAATACCAGCTTTAACAATACAATCAAATCTCTCCTGAAGCTCCCCTGCTCTGACTCGAAGATTCTTGAGCGCTTTTTTGAATTGCTTTGAGTTCTCTTCAAATCCCATTTCCAACAAGAACTCGGTCTTCACCATCTCTGATCCTTCTTCTTCTTCTCTTGATTTTGGTAACGGCTCGACTCTTGACCCCAGAACCCATTTCTTCATTTCTTGAGGATTCTCCTGGATGAATGCACGAAGTCGTTTTTTTCCAATATTCAAGATCGTCAGTAAGCTACTAGTTTTCTTCAAAGCACATGAACCCAGTAAAATAGGGTGAGAGCAGACAATTTTCCCAATCTCCTTCACATCCATCTCAATCTCATTTAGGAACATAACACATTGTCTCAAATTCAAAAAAAAATCCCCCACTTTGATTTCTGGGTACTGCTGAAACATTGAACATATCTCATTCATTGAGGTTCCAAATTTTAGTAGAAACCCGACCAGTTTAAGTGCCGTATCCCCTGAACCCTTGACAAGAATTTCGGGATGCTGCCTGATTAGTCTTCCTAACTGCTCCTCGCTACAACCAATCTTGCCACATAAGTTTAAAAAAGTAAGCATCATTCTCCAATTAGAAGAATTCTTCTCCAACAAATGTTCCTCAAGCCAACTGAATTCAATTCCCATACCCTTCAACATCTCTAAGACCTTAACAAACTCCAAATTTACTTCCCCAAGAAAAAGATGAGGAAAACACACGATAATCTTACGTATAAAAGACTGACTAAACCCCAGCTTCTCATAAGCTTGAAGCTTCGAAGGCAAAACTCCAACATCATATCGAAAAATTTCCATTCCTTCGTTATAAATCTTCCCTATCTTATTTCGCGCGATACCATAGTCACACAAAACATGATAGTTCTCCAACAACAAATCATCATCACTCAAAAACATCAAATTACGCGGAAGAAATGGACTATACTCACAAGGCTCCAATCCCAAACTCTCAAAGAAAGGCTCAAATTCATTAATAGGATGATACCTCAAAAACCGTGCAATCGACCGGCCAATATCTGCCTCAATATCAACCTTCCTTAACATCTTTTCAAGAAAAATAGGCGAGTTTTTGCTCATATGTTCAGCATCCATGAACTGCAAATTCCTAGTGGAATGCAAATACTCCAATAACGCAGCTTGAGCTTTTCTTCTAGTGGCAACACGAATTTTACTAACATCTCCACTAGCCAATGAAATTCCACCGTCAGTTTCAGGTTTTTGAGCTTTTTTTGTTCCATAAAACCTAGGGTTTTGGGCAAAATAAGATGACCCAATTGGTTGAAATTGTGTTTTTGATAATCTAAACTGGTTTTCAACAAAAATTGAACAAACCCATTTGAGAATACATGTTGTTCTAAGTTTCCGCAAATGGTTCATGATCAGACAGTGTAATAACCAATGAAAAAACCACAAAAAAAAAAAGGTTAAGTTTAAGCTCAAAAAGAAATAACGATGAAGTTTTTGCTTGATTTTGTCTTACCTTTTGAGCTTTACCAGATGTGTTTACTCTTGTTTTGACGAGTCAGTGACCGCCATTTTTGTGCTTCAGTTGCATAACGACTAACCAATATTCCCTACTAATCACTAGCTCTGTTTTGCAGAAACGATAAATCGATCAGGGTTCTTGATGGGTTTATTGGTCATTAAACAGTTACTTTCTTCACATATATATACACACGTGTGTATACGAAAGATAATTATCAAATATTTATTCCTTAAATCCCGAAAATTAAAAAAAAAATGTATGTGTCTATTTATAAAATAAATTTTAATATTTTATTAAGATTCAAAAAAAAAAAAAAAAATCATTTGATATTGCTCATTATTTATTTTAATTTTTTTTGCTAATAAAATAAATATTGCTGTTGGATGGATGATGTAATTTCAAGTTCTCTGTAATTCATTAGGGTGTCATTTTGTTGCACATACTTTGAATGAATTTTTCAAGCAACAAAAATCAAAATCTTCACCAAAAACATGGCGATAACTTGCACGGCAGAACCCATTAGGGTTTATGAATGTTGCAAGAAACATGTTTTGAAAGCACAATTACTGAAGTGTGTAATAAACATTTAACAATGAACAAATTCAAAAATCACAGCAACTAAATCCCAAACCCAAAAACAAACTTCGGCTCATTCAGAATCAAATTGTTTCTTCAGATCCTGCCAAACTTCAGGGCCTTTAGGATGATGATTTACAAACTGCTGCATAAAAGATTTATCTGAATATGCAATTACAGTACTCAGGCCAAACTAGGTTCTGCCTTTCCCTGAACTTTAAGCCAATTATACATTGATAACCGGAGCTTGATCCTATGTTCGGTATAGTTAAAATAATATAAGAACGACACAAGAAATGATACCAGATAACCCAAATAACACACAAGAAAATCAATCTTTGTTTCAATGACATCTTTCGACATATTAAGAATTTGTGGGGATACTTGAATCATTTGGCAAACATCTTTCCTATCCAAACCAGCATTCCTGATACAATCAAATCTCTCCTGAAGCTCAGCTCCTCTGCCACGAAAAACCTTCAGTACTTTTTCCATTTCCTTTTGTGTTTTGAACATATCCCACATCCAGCAAAAACTTAATCTTCAGCATTTGCGATCTTTCTTCCTCTGCAGGGAATGGCCCGACTCTTGAACCGAGAATTAATTTCTTCAATTTCAGCGGATTCTCCTGTATGATTTTGCAAAGTCTCTTCTTCCCAACATTCAAGTTAGCAACTATGGTATTAGTTTTCTTTAAAGTACACGAACCTCACAACATGGAGTGAGATCGGAAAATCTTTGCTATTTCATTAACCTTCATCTTAATCTCAAACAGGAAAATAAGGCACTGCATCAAATTCAAGAAAAATGTCCTCACTTCAATTTGCGGGAACTGAAGAAACATGGAACATATCTCTGTCCTTGTACATCTAAACTTTAATAGCAACCCAATCAGTGTGTGTGTGTGGTATTACTTGAATCCTCGAAGAGAAGTCCTGGATGCTGCTTAATTAATCCAACTAATTTTAAGAAATTAAACATCATACTCCAATTTAAAGAATCTTGTTCTGACAAATGGTCTTCGATCCAACATGATTCAATTCTTATACTCCTCAATCTCTCTAATACCTTAATGAACTCTGTATTTACATCCCCAATCAAAAGATAAGGACTACAAACAATAACCTTACTAACAAAAGACTGGCTAAGCCCCAGCTCTTCATAAGCTTGAATATTTGATTGCAAAACGCCAACATCAAATTGAAAAACTTCTATCGCCTCCTTATAAATCTTCCCCCTCTTATTTCGTACAACACCATAATTACACAACACATGCTAGTTATCAAGCAACAATTCATCATCACTCAAAAACATCAAATTACGCGGAAGCAGAGAACTATATTATGAAGGTTCCAACCCCAAACTCTCAAAGAAAGGCTCAAACTCATTAATAGGATGATACCGCAAAAACCAGGCTATAAACCGCTCAATATCCAACTCATTCAAACCTTTCCACAAGTTTTTCAACAAAATGTGGCTGAGTATTCGCTCATATGCCCGGCATCCATGAAGGGTAAATTCCTAGTGAGATGCAAATATTCCAATAATGCACCTTGGGCTGTTCTTCTAGAAACACGATATATTTTTCCAGCACTTTCCCTACCAGCCAGTGAAGTAGCATCAAAATTTCCAATATTTGCATTTTCAAAAGCTCTTCTTGTTCTATACAGCCTAGGGTTTCTGACAAAGTAAAATGACCCAGTTGGCCAAATTGCAGATTTTGATGATTTGATGTTGTTTTCAACAAATTTGAAGAAACCCATTTGAGAATACATGTTATTCTACGTTTCAGCAAACAAATCAGGAATATTTGTATAAAATATGAAGAGTAATTCCAGATAGAATACCCCCAACAAAACAATGTTTTGTAATCTATCTTACCTTGGAATTCTCATGGTTTAGCCTCAACTGAGTAAAGACTTGGAGCTTTAGCAGTAGTAAGTATCGTCTTCATTTTGATTAATCAGTGGCTGGTACGCACTGAGACGCATTTGCAGAGGCATTTCCAGCTCCAGTTCTTTTCCCACTCTTTCTCGCATTTTCAGACGTCAGAAATAAAGAAATAAGAATTAAGAGTATCAGGCATTCAAGTACTTATTTACAAGCATGTATGTATCCCGTGCTGACGTGGCATTATCAATTGGATTATGAATTTTACATTTATAAAATAATTAATTAATTATTTTAATGTCTAATTAATAAAAATTACATCGTCACTTTCCTTAACAAAATGAAAATTAAAACAAAAAATTCTAATATTACTTTAAAAAATAATAAATTATTACAATATTCATAATCAAATTTACCGTTAATACAATATAAATAAATAAATAAAATTATACCATTTAATAAATTCATTAAAAATATAAAAATTTTACCTTACATTACATGTGAACATTTTATTTTCTATGTTTCTGTTAAGATGTTTGCAAGTTTGTAAGTTTTAAAATTTTAAATTATCTCATTGATAATAATTACTTGTCATAAAATGAGTAAGAATTTCATCTTCTCTATCAATAGATTAACAGAGGTTTCTAAATAGCATGCTCAACTACAACAATTCTACTACTGCCTTGCTAAAGTTACAGACAATACTGAAATAAAAGACAATCAATTACATCTTCTACATCTAAACTTTCAGCTACTTTTTTACTCAAAAGTGCTTGTGAGTTTTGATTCTTTCCTTCACTAAGCTGTTTCACATATCCACGGCGCCACATCTTGAACTGCAAAAGCCGGAAAGACAATATAGCATAGTGAGGTATAAAATCAGTGCGTTGGAAGGGTAAATAAATAAACAATAGGAAGGAAGAAAACACAGAACTTGGATATTACCGTACCGATATAGGGGTTCGATTATTGCTTCCCAATGTAATATGGGAATCCACCCATTCCTAAAGGAGTAGATGGCGGATGTCCAATTGGTTCCTTTTTTACAGGAACTGGTGTATAAGCAATTGGAGGTTGCGTAGGATATGGAGTAAGCGCTGCAGGACTTGTGTACGGAGGAGGAAATGATTGTAAGTTTTGAAGGTAAGAGTAACCCACAGGAGGAGTGTTAGCTTGTGGTTTTCCAGGCTGCGGATATCCACCTGCCAAATGTGATGGCAAAGGAACCACATCTGCAAGTAATTGTGATGGCAATAGCTTGCTCTTGTGGGAATCAGCGAGCTTCACAATGATAGTTCGCCCCTGCAATCAGACAAGAAATCATCACACAATTGCATTGTGTATTTACAAGGCAACAATACTCGTCTGAAGAATTTTTGCCGAAACCAGTAAAATTTCCCTCTCCTTGTGTACCAAATTTTTCTGAGGTTAAATTTCAAATTAAATGAATAACAATGGCTCTCACAGATTACATACAAGACAATAGTAAGTTTCTGACTCCATTGTTTACTTTTCAAGCAAATGATTGTACACGGAGCCAGGGCGGAGTTAGGATTGACATTGTGTGGGGGCCAAAATGTAAGAATAAAAAACAAGTAGGGGCGGCCAAAACAAAAAAGAAAACCTATTTTCAAGAATTAAATAAATAAAAATATTCCTATATATATATATATTGTGTGTGTATATATATTTACCAATTTCTTTCTAAACAGTTGTGTATCAAGCAAGATGCAATATAACTTACCCCAAGAATCTTTTGTGGATCATCTATGGCTTTCTTTGACGCCTCAACTGTTTTGAATGTAACAAAGCCGAATCCACTACATGAACAGGAAAAAAGACAATGATTCTATAATACAATTGACAGTGTTACCAAGTATCAAAAGAAAATTCACAAATAGAAGAGAATGATACAACACCGTGATTCATTTGTATCCTTGTCATATGCGACCGAACCTTCCTCAATCTCGCCATGTAATGCGAAAAAGTTCAGCAGCATCTCAGTTGTTACATCTTGTGAAAGGCCCCCAATGTAAAGCTTCCTCTGAGCTAGATCAGGTGTAGCACTCACCCCAGTTAATCCCTCACAGGCTAAATTACAAACAGCCATGCGACCCTAAAAATAAATTAAAAATAAGAAATACGGGAAATAAGTGATCAACAAAAGTGAAGTCACAGTTATCTGACAAGATACATGGCACCCAAACAAATCATCTTGGAAACAGAATAAGATAACAAGTGTGTTTCCACTTTAGCTAAAAGGAGAAACCGCAAGCAAATGAATAAGAAGAGACAAAATGCATACATCAATTAATTTGCTTGGTGCTCTTAGTGCACTATGTGTTGACTCCATATGCTTGAACGTGATGAAACCATAGCCGCGCGATTTTCCTGTCACTTTGTCAAAGATCACAGCACCTTCTTCTATTTCACCATGCAGTCGAAATGCCTATAAGAGAACATACCCTTAAAACATTCAGTACAAAAGGTGCAGTATAGATTTGATCCTCCAAAAGTATATATTTATCTCTATTTTTTCTGCCAAAACTCATCATGTGGGACAATCATTGCCATGGCACACAAAACACAATCAGCAATACACTCACAGCACACAAGGTTTCCGAAGTGGTATTCCAAGCTAAGCCACGAACAAAAAGCTTTCGATGAACTGGATCTGCACTGGCAACACTCTTAATTTCTTCTGCAATTGAAGGATATTGACACCCTCTTTATGCGTCAACATGCAAACAAACACACACACACACAGTATCAATCACACAGTATCAATCACACAGCTCACAACTCGGAGCAACACACATAGCACCCATCCATTCACTTAACACAAGCTAACATACCGACAAGCACAATGAATCGTAGCACACACTAACACGCAGCAAATAGAAGACTGAACCCAGCACAGAATTCTACTGTTCTGGAACATTGAACCCTGCCTTACAAGCTTATGCCTCAAGTTTGAGGTGTGCATATGTCAAGAATACTACAATGCATTTCAGTTCTTTTGCACTAATATTTCTCAGTATTTTAAACTATCTGGAAGCTTAGGAAAATTTTTATAAAAAAATGACTGGAGATTAAAACCAGAGCCTAAAAGTCACGTACATTTAAGAAGAAAAATAAGTCATCCAGAAATTATAACCCTCGTAGTAATTTTCAATTCTCCATATCCAAAAGTTACTGCTTTCCTAATTCAGTCTAAATCAAAACGCTGACCCCAACAAAACCAGATGCCTAAAACACCCCGTTTTGTTGCAGAGAACCCATATTCCAAGCAACGGCCCTATCAAATAGTGACAGAAAGCCCAAAAATTTCCCAATTTATACTAAATTAAAGTCCTTACCCTACTACCCATCACTAGTTCTCAACAAACCCATAACCCAAAAAACCAGTACTATCAAATGGTTACGAAAGCACAAAAATTTCCACAATTTAGAAAAAATCAAAAACCTAAAACGTTGCTTTCAGTTCCCAACAAACCCAGAATCCAAAACCGTTCCTTTTTGCAACAAATAAACAAAAGAGAGACAAATGAGAAGGGCCGTACAGTCTAGAGAGAAGATCGATGAGCTGGGACTTGGACAGAGGATCGAGTAACGAACGCAAGTGTTCTTGCGAAGAAGAAGACATGACAATTTCTTGGTCGTTGTTGTTGGCAATCTCTTCCATCTTCCTCTTCTTCATGTCTTCCATTGTTACTATTATTCGAAGAGATGATTCTTACAAATGACAATGACAGCGCGTTCTATTTCCCTTTTCGTCTTCTCTCTGGGCTGATTACTAGCTATGATTGAGCGGCGGACTTTGTGTCGAGAAAAGGATTTATTTACAGTACAGCGGTTTTTCTTTGGGCTTTTTAAGGGCCTGTTTGGTTATAGGGTTTGGGATTTTTGGCTGTTGGGATAGCGTTGTTGGTGTTACCAAACAATTCTATCTCAGCTTAAAGTGTTATGGGATTTTATCATCTGAAACCCTGTCATTTTATGTTTTATTGAATATATACGTAGTTTTCATATTTTATTAAATAAGTCCTTATTCCTAAAAAAATATTTCAGATTAAAATTTTACTTAAATTGAATTTTATAATATATTTACTGTTAATAAAAAAACACGTAAAAAATAAAAAAAATCAACTTAAATTTTAATTTTATGCAATTAAAAATGAACAAAAATAAATCAAAAATAAAGAAAATTTCGTTTAATAAAACGTGATACACATACTCTAATTCATTATTTGAATTCCATCAATAGGCTCACTTTCAACAAATTATAGAAATTAAAATATCTAAATAATGAAATTCTTCTTCAAAATTGATTAAATTTTACATAAAAATATATATTAATTTGAGCCCGTAAATAATAATAAAAATTGAAGGTATATGTTTATCATATTAGTTTTGTTATAATAGTCATTTTTGTTTTATTTCATGCGTTTTTTATATATAGGAAATATCATATTATAAATTTATTGGGACTAAGTTTTAGATTATCAATGATCAATTTTGGAGAAATTTATTGTAATTTCCATATACAAGGCATATAGTTTGGGATTAAAATTAATAAAATGTACCACCTTACAAAATTATAATAAGTCAAATCAATCCTTTCAAATTGCAATTTATGAAATGATTTTCTCAGGAAAGTATCTTATACAAAATTAGAAGAAATCTTATGAATTACAACTTGAATGAGCATTTTTAAATGCAAGCATTCCTAATTCACAAAATGTTAATTTGAAATATTATAATATTATTACTTTACCATAATTTTATGTTTTAAAAATATTAACGTCCGTGAGAGAGAATAATTAATAATTTAAAAATATTTCTCAAATTAATTAATCGTGTTACATAATTAAAAGCTAAAATTATATTTTCTTCGATTTTTGGTACTTCTCCGACACCATCCTTACCTGCTTTCCATGTTCCTCAATCAACAACAGTAAATTTCTTTGAATCTGTAAGGTAACTAAACATGATAAGAATTATCAAAATCATTTTCATATCAAGAACACCAAATTAAAATTTATATCTTTCAATGTGGTAAACTTCAATTATTGTAATGTTGTGTGAGTGAATGTATATACAAATAACATTATATTTGTAATAAAAGGATATATTTTATATTAAAAATTCATATTAACTTTGTTAGTGTATACCTCTAACTGTTCATTCAGGTGCTTCTCGAGATCAAGCTGCAGTTGAAGGGACTCTTCTATTTGAGTAAAAAGAAATGCAAATGCCAATTTATACAATTGTTTTTATAATTGATACAAAAATAAATGTGGAAGGAAATAAAGAATTTTACGGACGTTATCATGCAAAGCTAAGGCATGTTACTGATTCGAACTGTTTTATCATATTTTCCACCAATTTATGCAATTTATTTATACATACTTTTGCTATTGTAATTTTAATGAAGCAAGATCGAGAATTCCTTAACTTTTCATAAATTTTTAAAGTAATTTTTCAATAATTAAATTAATACATTCTTAAACGAACACGAATTTGGTATGAAATTTATGAATTCAAATTAATATAAAATGACAATTATTAAATGAATAATACGATATGATATAATTAATAATCGTATTAAATTTGTGTTTAAAATCTTTAACACTTGAACTCATTTACGACACAATTAACTATTTAAGTAATTATATCGTATTGACTCGTTAATGATTTAATAAGTTTATTTTATATTTTTAACATTTTAAAATATTTTTATTATATTTATCACATTTTAAAATATATTTAATTATATTTATAATAAAATTGATTAGCATTTTTATAATAAATTGATTAGCATTTAAGTATATATTACTAAAATTATTATAGAAATATATTACAATATATATCCAAAAAAAATGTTAAACACGTGATACAGTTACAACTTATTTAATTGTTTAATAATTGTATCGATTTAAGGTTTTTAATTTCTAATATGATCACTAAATGGTTGAATTGATTTTTATTTGACACTCTATATATATGACGTGAGAATTCGAATTGTTACGTTTAGAAAAAATTTCAGACTTATAAAAAGGAATTAAGCTTGTTGATGCAGCAAAAATCTCTTTTGTAGATCTTGTGCACTAGCAATAATCTTTTTCTTCTTCTGCTCGATTTGCGATCACAATTAAAAGCTATAGGGGTAAAAAGTCGGTTATCTAGCGAAAACTCTCCAATGCTTAAGTTAGGGTTTTACTTGTGAATATTTTCTTTGGAGAAAGAGAAAGTTAAAGGAGAATTATAATTATTTTTGCCAAAATTTCAGTAGTCGTATCTGGTTATAGCTAGTCTCCTTTTATAGATGTTATCATCTCCTTAATATGACAGAATACTATAAAATCTGGTAACCAAAATTCTACTGTGTGAGAATCACGGAGATTCCATAGGTTAAGCATCGGTTTCCAGATTTGGTGGCATCGTATTATTAGGATTTTTATTATCTAAAAAGCTTAATTTTACAAAAATCCTTGTTATAGAATAATTCGGGAATGTATGGGAATGAGATGAATCATTTATTAATACTTGTAGTAAAGTCTTGAAAATCTTCGTTCGAAGATCATTATTCCCCTAAGACAAGTTCTGGTGCTACATGTCTGAAACCTTTATAAGCTGTAGTTGAGACTTTATAAGCTGTGACTAAGACCTTTATAGTGTGTCCTCGAGATAAGGTTTGATCCGAGTCTCCTAGTGATTTTGAGAAGTCTCGGCTCCTCTCACTCCTAAAGTCATCGCCATTCCCTTTTATTACTATAATGTCAACCCGAGACCTTTTCTTCTTTTTTCCAACTCCTAATCCTTAACAAGACTTTAGACTTCTTACCACTTAAATAACTCTCTTTAAGTAGCAGTTGGTCTTGGAATACCACCCATTTTCGCCTGCAAGACTATTTCAGGTCTCATCTTCTAGGCCTTACGCATACTGGACTATACCCAAAGCTAACATTAGTAAAAAAGATAATTTTAACAATTATTAAATATTTTTCCGGAGTGATAAAAAATTACCCAAATTTATTTAATTTACTTACTCTCAGGACCTCCAAGTCGACCAACACACGGGACAAAAAGTTCATGGAGATCCTTTGTCCATTTTATGCGTTTTTTATTCGATAACATTTGTTCAGAAGAAGCTGAAACAAACCCAGAACTCTGCAAAGATAGAAAAGAATCATAAAATTAAATTTAACTACTAAGTTAAAATTCAGAAAAAAAAAAAAAGAATTTATTATAATGAAGAAGACAAGTACTTACTTGGGAATTTTTGTTGGTATCAGAAAAGTTGGAATCCCATTTTTTTTTCCCGGAAAATTTATGGAATGGTTGCTAGATAATACCAGTGATTACAAGGTGTCTCGTTCTAACAAGTTTGCAGAAAACTTATCCCCGGAAAACTGAGAAACATATTTTCCAGGAAACTGTGTACAGGAAGATGCAGCTTCAACTTCAGTTTCTTGTTGGAAACCAAAGTAACATTGATCTGTTAGATAAAAGGCAGAAGCCAGTGTTTCCAGGTTTTGCTTTTGTTGGGTTGTTTCCAGCCACCATGGCTGCCGGCTGATGAGTGAGAATATTATTTCCCTTGCTGCAAGATTGTTTTTAATCCTTAATTTCAGTTGGGTCAACGAAATATAAGAAAATGCAATTAATTTTTGAGGATGTTGTCATGTTGGCATGTCCCCAGTTATAGCACTTAGTACTTTTTGTGTGAAAAAAATGGTTATACAGAATATGCTTTTGCAAATAATAATAAATCATAAAATTAATTTAAATAAAATTCTACGATTGTATAACATCGTAAAATTAATTGTATAACATAAAATTAATTTAATAAATATGTTGATGTAGTAAAAAACTCTTTTTATAGATCCCGTACACTAGCAACGATTTCCCTCTCAACTTTTAAAACAAACTTGTAATACCTGCAACCATAATTGATAACTATGGAGTGAAAAGTTAGTTATCCGGCAAAAACCTTCCGATATTTAAGTTAGGGTTTTATTTGTGGTTATTAAAGAGAAAAGGCTGAAGGAAGATTATAGTATTTTTTTACCAAAATTTCAGTAATCGTACCTGGTAGTAGCTGATTTCTTTTTATAAATGCCGTCATCTTTTTAATATACTAGAACACTATAAAATCTGATAATCTGAATCCCATTGTGCGAAAATCACGGAGATTTCATAAGTTAAGTATCGGTTTCCGAATTTGTTGGCATTGTATCATTAAGATTCTTATTATGTAAGAAACTTAATTTGGCAAAAATCATTGTTATGGAATAATCCAGGAATGTATGAGAAAAAGATTAATCATTTACTAATATGTAACTGTAGCAAGGTCTCGGAAATCTTTGTATGGGAATCGTTATTATCCTAAAATAAGTTCTGGCGCTGCCTGCCTGAGGCCTTCTTAAGATGTGACCGAGACTTTTATGGTACATCTCCAGGATAAGACTTAATCTGAGCCTCCTGGTGATTCTAAGAAGTATCAACTCTTATCTCTCCTAAAGTCTTTACCATACTCTTTAATATTATGTCGACTCGAAACCTTTTTGTTCTTTTGCTAGACAATATCTGTACTCTCTATCACTTGAATAGCTCTTATTGAATAGCAATTTGTCTCAAGACACCATCCATCTCTTTCTGTAAGGCCATTTTAGACTTTATGCTTCTAGACTTTATGCATACTAGACTATATCCAACAAATTTTTTTGTTATAAAATAATTCTAAGTTTGATTAAAATGAAAATATTAGACCTTAAATATTAATAACAAAGTGAGTAATTATCAAATATTTTTTAAATTTTATTTTCAAATAACATCATAAATACAATAATACGAGAGGACGAATATTTAGTTATTTTAAAATTATTTTTGTACGAGAGGACAAATATTTAGTTATTTTAAAATTATTTTTGTTTAAAAATAATAATTCTAAAATTATTTTCAAATCATCAACAATTGTACTTTCATGTAATGATAAAAGGTTGAAAATGAAAAATAATAAAATGACAATTATTGATTATCATTGTTTAATCAATAATTGGCCAACAAGAAAAGGAAAGATGTATTTCTTTGATCTTTAATTAATATGTGACTTGCATAGCTTATGTTTGCCATTTTATTGTAGATACCGACCGGTTGATTTTATACCTTTTTTTTTATGATCTCATAGAAAGAAAAAAAAATATGTATTTTAAGTTATTATAATTTATTTCAAATTTATATATATATAAAAATTTAAAACAGGTTATAAAAAAATTTGAAATATTGACTATATTTCAAATTTTTATTATTTATTTTAAAATTTTATATAATTTATTTTAAATTATAAATAATAAAATTTTTTGAATATAAAGTATATCCAACTTACAATAGCTAATTCCATACCACATCTAGTATGAGTATGTGAACGGTCACATCCAGTTTAGATGTGATGAACACTCACGTCATTTATGCCACACATCTATCTATTTGATGATAAAACAACAGAAGATTCATGGAATAAAAGTTGATGCATGCATATACCTCTACTTGTTCATGGTATCCCGTTGGACATATAATTGAATTTGTAGTGCCTCTTTTATTTGCAGAGTACTGCCAAAGATAGGATTCAGTTCACAAGTTGTTAAAAGAGTTGATTTAATCAATAATATGAGATAATAGTACAAGTAAAGCACAAAATTATTTCAGGAAAATTCAAGAGAATTAGAAAAGTTTACGTTTTGACATCGAATTGAGCTACATTATTCAAACTACTACTTTTCTATGAATTTCCTGTAATAGAAATCAGATTAAAAAAACAAAATTAATAGACTTACAAAATAACTATTAGATTGCATAGGTTTTGATTATATTCAGGGAAATTAAAGCAGGCCATCACAAACAGCAGCTCCGTTGAAAAAGTAAGGCTTTGGATCATACACAATATCCTTTTTTAAATCTCTTCTAAACATTTTGGTAAAATGCTTGGAACAAATAATTGTTATATAAATAAGAAGTTTAACCTTCTATTATATATATAGATATATATAGATGACTTTACCGACTATATAAACACAATGATAAATAAAAAAAATGAAAATAAATAACACACAAATTTACATAAATCTTTTTAAATTAATTAGAATAAAAAAACCACAAAAAAATAAAAGAATTCACTATAAAAAAATGATAATACAACTTCTCTATGAGGAAAGTACAATTTGTAAAACACTTTATTAAGGGATTAAGAGAATTAAGAAGAGATAAACAAATGGAGCAAAATTGTCTTCTATTTATAGGCAATTTATGGTCAATCAATATTGACCAATGCATGTGAAAACCCTTTTAATTATTAAGTCGACAACTTTGAAAATCAAATTTCAAAATCAAGTTGTTAACTTTGAAAATGCACACCTATATACAACATTTTCAAAGTCAAATCATCAACTCTCCTATATGCAACATTCTCCACTTAAAGATTTAATTGAGAATCAATCACGTCTCTAGATTAATGTTTCTATCTTACAACATTTTCAAAGTTAAACCATCAACTCTCCTATATACAACATTCTCCCACTTAAAGAATTGATTGAGAATCAATTACGTCTCCGCAATAATATTTCTACCTTACCATTCTATGCTGTTTACATTTTTGTTAAACCACAAGAGGATCGACACTATTTAAACTTGTCATATTGATTGACTTAGTCAAAATGTCTGATAGGTTATCCTTGGTGTGTATTTTCTATATGTTTACACTTCCATTCTCCACCACTTATAAAAAAAAAATGGTATTGAACCCCTATATGTTTTGTTATGGAATGAAATGATGAATTTCTTGCGATATGCAAAGCACTCTGATTGTTACAAAATAAATATATCTTTTCTTTTTTGTACCCGATTTCTTCTATGAGCCTTCTAACCCAGATTGCTTCTTTGTGTGCTTGTGTAGCTATCATGTATTTTACTTCTACAGTAGATAATGCTATCACACTTTGCAATTTTAAAACTCAGCTCACAACTTCTCTTATAAGTGTAAACACATAACCAGTAGTGAATTTCTTTTTATCAAAGTCATCTACATAATCTGAGTCTACATAACCTCTGACAATATATTATGGTCTTTCACAACATAAAGTAACATTTGAGGTCCCCTTGACATATCTTAGGATCCTCTTTACAGCATTCCAATGCTCTTTATCAGGATTTACCGTAAATCGACTGACTGCCCCCATTGCTTGTGCAATATCCAATCTTGTACATATCATGACTAACATTAAGCTTCCCACAACCAATGTATACAGTACTTGAGGCATTTCTATTGCCTTTTCTTCATTGATAGGACATATTACTAAGGATAATTTGTAATTCACAAGAAGAAGGGTAAAAATTTACTTATAATCTTACATGTTGAAGTTTTGTAAGATTTTTTTTAAATAATATTTTTGGGAAAGCCAAAACTTCATTTCTTTTCTGTATCGGGGAATCTATATTCCTATAATCTTGTTTTTTAGTTCCAAATCCTTCATATTAAACTTCTTAACTAATTGTGCCTTCAATTCTTGGATTCAATCTTTATTAGGGCCTGCTACCAACATGTTGTCCACATATAATAGTAAAATAATGAAATTATAATTACCAAACCTCTTAAAATACGTAGGTCAAAATTCAATCTATTATATCCAAGTCTAATAATCAAATAATTAAATCTCTTGTACCAACACTTTGGCACCTACTTGAGACCATATAGAGATTTGGTTAACTTGCAAACCAAGTTCTCTTTGTCCTTTTTTTCAAAACCCTTTGGTTGAAGCATCTAAATTTATTCTTTAATTTCTCTATGAAGAAATGCAGTTTTTACATCTAGATGGTCTAAATGTAAATTAAATGTAGCACACATAACCAAGACTACTCTGACTGTAGTAAGTCGTACAATATATGAAAATATCTCATCCAATTGTCCCAAAGATAATAGATTCTTCTTAACGCTCTTCACATGTCGTACCTTCTGAATAATGTAAGTCGTGTTGTTATACATATTTAATTTGACAGTCACAATATCGACAATCTTCAAGGTATGATCATCTTCTATAAACACATATCCTCTTGAAATATGTTTATATTGATGGAACAATTCTCTCCAAGAGGTCATGTGCCATATCGCTACTAAATCCACGAGTTATACATCAGTAAATTTCTTTCTATCTTTAGTGACTATTGTCGCCTCACTATACAAGATTTCTCTATTTTTCAAGCTACTTGTCATATTTCCTTGAGAACTTGTATTTACATTCTTTTTATTTTTCCAACATTTTTTTTCGCATCCCTGACCTTAGCACAACTGTAACATTTAACTTTTTTCTTATCTCTTGATTTTGATCTACCATGATTTTGACTCCCATTAAAGTCATGTTCCGCTGATCTTCTTCTCTTTGCTGATAAAGCATCCGCTAGATGAGAACTTGTCAACCTGTCTTTCTTATTTTTACGCTTGTTTTCTTCTTCCAATACAGTCGTTGCTATATTGTCGAAAACTAAGTTATTGAAGTAGGTGTCTTGAATTGTCAAGTTAACAATGAGTTAATCATATGAATCTAGTAGACTTTGAAATAAAAGCTCTGTATGTTCATTTTCCTTTATTTTATGATTATATAATGTAAGTTGCTAAAATAAAATTTTTAAAGTGTTGATGTGCTCCATCACTGTTACTGATTCTGACATCTAAAGATTGTCCTTCTGTTGAAGAAAATTTTATTGTGAAGTGATTTTGCCTCATATAACTTTGTGAGAGCATCTCATATCTCCTTTGCTGTCTTTTTATCTTCAATGCTCAATAATAGCTCGTCAACTAATCCTAAGTAGAGATCAGGCATTGCATCTTCATTCATTTCATTTCACTTGTTTTCATCTGTAATATTCATCAGTCTATCTTCTATAGACGTCAAATACTTATCTTTTCTTAAAATTGACTTCATTTTCAACTTCTACAATAAGAAATTGCTCTCATTCAATTTCTAAATTTCAAATTTTACTAAATGAAGCAACTGACTTCTTTACTTTTTACGAATAAAAATAAATAAAGAAAATGCTACTAAGTTCTGTTAGTAAATTTCTTTTGAAGTGGTATGTGCAAGAAGTTTTAGATTTAAATTTCATTCACGCACAGGGTTATGATTTACATTTTTGTAATTGTTTAAAAAAATAATGGATAATTAATTTCTTGCAACATATGTCAAATTCATGAAACAGACAAAGGAATCTTGTAAACAACTAAAGCCTCAATAGGAGAAATTTTCTTTTTCTTGGGAAGTGAGTACCTGCAATAGTTTTCTTCTGATATGACACAGAAATTTCATTAGTATCTGAATGCTCCATGCTTCTCACTCTGCTTTGCTTGCAGTTTGGTAATCAGAATCTTGTGAGTTGTGAAGGTAATTATAATTAATAAATGAGCTAACAAGAGTCCTTAATTAGCTTTTTATATATGTTCGTTTCCTGGTCCTGGAAATTCTAACGTGTTAAAATTCTCAAGCACAACAACAGTCCAAAGAGAGAATATTAAACAGATTCTTGGAACCGCAAATGGGTGGCAGGAACAGCCGGCTAGATTATGGTTATAGAGTAAAAATGTAGTATTGTAGTCGGCTCTTCCAAAAAAAAATTAGAGAACTTAGGAGTATTGTAATATTACGATATCAAATGAACTTATTGCAACGGAAGACATAAACAAAATAGATGCAATTTTGCAGAAATATTGGAACGCAAGACCTCTCTGTTAAAATTGGGTCTGATACAATATGTAATTACTAAATTTAAACGTTTAAATTAGCTCAAGTTAGTACGTAAGGGTCTGAACAAGAATATGAAGCATACTCTAATAATTTCATATATGACAAGATCATCAATGAAATTGTGTATCAATCGCCTATCCTATATGTTATATGGATCAATCAATAAAATTACGTCACATATAATATGATCCTATTAAACTATCGAGCATTATAAGTATTAGAATATATTAAAATAGATAATTGCATTCGTAGCTTGATCTGATTCAACGATTACTAAATGACCTTGACTTTTCCTCCAGGAAAAATGGCAAAGAGTTCTTGAAATTATCCAAATTTTATTTGAAAAAAAATACAATTCTCATCTAATAACACAATATTTTGAATCATACAACCATGACATAGAGCTTGAAATACGTTGTTCAGTCAACACATTTTATCTAATCTTTCTATACAAACCACATCAAATTATTTACATCTTCTGTGTGTAGATGCATTAAGTAAAAATACTTTCACTCAGTAAGCAGCAGTGTTCTTGATTCTTTTCCAGGAACTGTAATTCATTTTTCTGTAAAATATTTGAAACGATTTGTGCTTCAATGGGCTAGCTTATCTTGGATGGGAAATGGGTATTTCCAGAATTTTCTGCAATTGAAACTTCAGCATCTTCAAGACTAAATGGTGGATCATCTTCTGGTACACTATCCAAGTTTTGATTCTTATTTGTTTTCTGCTGTTGGTCAAACATCATCTTTAGTTGCTTACCTTGTTCCTCAATTCTCATCTGTAAATTTCTCTGAATCTGTCCAGGACAAACTTTGCAATCAAATTCAGTTTGTAAAGTTTACAATAGCATGCTTTTAACCGTATTTATTATTTTCGTTTCTGACAGAATTCTATCAGAGAAAGTCTTATATGTGATGAGCATACTGCGTTATTTATATAGCTATCTCAGACAAAATTTCGTAGGTATACCTCTAATTGTTCGTGGAGACGCCGTTGGACATCTAATTGAAGCTGTAAAGCCTCTTTGATTTGCAGAGTACTGCCAGAGACACAGTTTCGTTGTGTTAAAGAATAGAATAAGTAGAAGAAACAATTATTTCAGGAAAACTCAAGAGTATAGTTTAATGAAAATCTACGCTTTGACATCAAGCCGAGGTAAATCATTCAAACTAGTCCTTTTCTCTGATTTTCCTGCAATACAAAACAGTACTAATTTATATCAGAATTTACGAGGCACGGGCTTGATCAATTCATTCAAAACATAGCAGGTGTCAACTAGTAAAACGTCTTAAAAATAATACATGGTACAAAAAATCTTTAGTTCGAATCTCGTTCACATGAGAATTGAAAAGGAAAATAGTTATTGAAATCTACCTTCTGCAAATTCCGGGATGTACTTTGCCATTCGATATTTCTGCAAATGGCTTTTCACATGAAAGATTGTCAATCCATCCGAATCCATCAGCTTCAGGATTGCCTTTGGCGTCGCCTCTACAATTAATCAACCAAAAAAAAAAAAAAGACCAAGCAGATCATAATAAGTTTCTTGTTCTTCATTTAATCTTGGGTTTCTTAAACTCTGCAAAATTAAGTATCCAACACTTACTGTCAGCACCCCCGAGACGATTCACACATTCAACAAATTTTTCGTGCAGATCTTGAGTCCATCTTATTCTTGTTTTGCTAGTGATTAGTGTTCCAGCTGAAACAGAACTACCGGAAGACATTGAAAATCTTGGAGATTGTTTCTCTTGCTGAGAAGTGTAGTTCAGCTGAGAAACTGAAGTTAAGTCATAAGAATCATTACAAACCTGAAAGAAAAAAAAAATCCCGCAATCAAAATAAATTCACTGTAACGAATTAAACATAAGCAAAAGTTTCCAGGGTGGAAAATATTTACTCTATGATCCTGATTTTCATCAAAGGGAGATAAAAATTGTCCGCCAAGCATATTGCTGCTGCATGGATTTCTGAAAGAAGTTTCGGGAGATTTATAGAATTTCCAGGGAATTTCTAAAGGATCATCTTGGTCTGCTGATACAATAGAATAATTTTCCACTGGAGATTGATATGAATGAAACGGTTGTGAGTCAGAAATCCTGAAAAATTCTGAAGAACAAGAAGGATTACCAGCTTGACATTCATACTGAGAAAATCCCATATATCTTTCAGTTGCATAAAAAGCTGAAGCTGGAGATTCAAAACGACCCAGAATCGTGCTGGATGATCGCAGAGGATCGAGATTCTGCTGCTGCTCCAAGGCTGGCGGTGCCGGTAGACGAATTCTCATGTTCCAGGGTTGCTGATGATAGATTCCAAAATATTGGGATCCTGGATTGCCAAATTCAACATGTTTTTGTTCAAATCTTTCCTGCAAATTCATCTTTTGAGTGTTCATCTGAACTGAAGAACAGCAAGTATTCAGAATTTCTTGCTAGCATCAGAATTATTTATGTAAGAATTGCATATTAAAAGAGAGAAAACCACGCAGCAGACGCGCAAAATCTGAAAAGGGAATAAGAAGAAGAAGAGAAAGATGTTGAATTCAAAATGTAAGGGATAAAATTCTCTCATATATTCCATAAAACTTCTGGGATAAGAAATGAATATAAATATATTAAACAAGGCAAATGTATGCAATTTTTTTTTTAATTTATTCCTAGAAAAGGTTAGGAAATGAACAATGATCTATTGACAAAATCAAGGACCAAAACCTAGAAAAGGATAATATATATATATATATATATGGTTATAGAAGATAAGACTATTCTCAAAGTGACAGGCTTTTATCTTGAGAAAAAAATTGGAGAAAATTGCTATTTGGCATGTATATGGTATAATAATTTGATGAGTGATACTGGCACAAATTCACAACAAACAGATCCGTAATTATTCCAATCATGGATATGGATGAAATCAATTTACCCACCCTATAATAATAAATTAATAAAAATATAATGTTTAAATTGAAATATAAATTCTTCTCCTCCTCACAATATTGCATCTAGGAAAGTGGGCACCTGAAAAAACTAAAAGAAAAATTCTTGTGGCATTTTTTTTGTTATTATCAAACTAGTCCCTATAGTTTACAAAATAAACAAATTAGTTCATAGTTTACCACTTGTCTTAAATTAGTTCCTCCATCCAAATTCATTAACCTAAATTAACATATGAGTAAGTTTTTAACATTATACCCATACTTTTATGTGCCAAAAGTATGAAAAATCATATTTATATATATATATATATATTGATTTTCAATTGTAATAAAATAATTTTTTGACAAAATAATCTCAAATATATATATTGATTTTCAAGCGAATAAAAGGTGCGCTAAATTCATAATTTTTTCCTCCCACAGATCAATTTTAGCTATTGGATTGGAATAACTAAAACTAATTTAAGATAATTAGTATACTTATGGACTAATTTGTTACATTAACAAATTAAAGGGACTACTTTGATAATAACCGCTGGACCGACAACCAAATGATTCTGAAACGTGTTAAAAAACTTGGCATTCAAATATGAAAATTAAAGCAAAGATAAGGAATCTACAAGGATTTCCATTAACTAAAAATTATTAATTGAAGTAAATCCATATTCCAAAAGGCTTTATTCTAGTTTGTGTGGTCAACTATCGAAATTCTTCTAGATTTTGTTTACAAATTTATATTATTAGATACTTCATTAATGAGATATATATTTTTTTAATAATTTATACTCCAAATTTCTTTTATTCTTTATATTTTTCTCATATTTTCTCTTAATTTTTTGAAGTCAAATACCGATTAAATTAACTCAATAAAATATTTATAATTACATTAGTAATTACACAAAACATCGAAAATGACCATATCTATAACGTCCCAAAAGAACAAATTCCTCTGTCAATAAAATATATTTAATAATAATAATAATTTATAAGGATCAAATTCAACTAAAATATTGACAGCAAGAAACAAACAAAATTTCAAACCAAATAAAAAAGAAATGAATTACCTGGCTTTTGGATTTTGCTTCCTTGGAGTAATTCCAAGGCTGCAGTGCATCGAGGATACAGTTCATAATTTTTTCATTGGAATATCAGAACTGCCCATCTCTCCTTTCTGAATTAGGATGATAAATCAATAAAATTATTATAATTATAGTTATTTTTTTATCAGTTCATATAAATTTATTTTTCTATTGGGTACTCTTGTATTTTCCTGTCTGTCTTTGTCAGAAAAAACTACTGAAACCAAATGCAATAAGAGCTGGTTGCTAATTTTTTTTTTCACATTTTTTAAAAAGTTTTGTTATTTTTTTTTAATTTCTCATTATATTCGCAAATTTTGAATGATTGTAATGTCATCGTTGTTGTATTATAAACTGATCCGTAAATAATTTAAAGACTCGATGATAATGAGAAAAAAATAATTAGATATATTGGACTTAAAATTGGAATTGACTATAATTCATACATTGCATTGTTACATCGTTTTTTTTTTAATTTTTATATTACAGGTTTCAAATTTTGAGCTTTGTATTTCAGATTTTATGTTACTGGTTTTAAATTTTATGTTGGAGATTTTAACTTTTATATAGGATGTTATAAATTTTATGTTATAAAAATAAAATAAATATAATAATACATCTAATATATTGTAATCAAATCCCTTAAAACCCTTTTCTTCCAAACTGCAGCAGAAAATAAATTCACAAAATCCAACCCACAAGACCCTCCAAAAATATTTAAAAATAAATAAACTTATTCAATTGAAAATGTAAAATGTTTAGATGACAGTTCATAATTTATTTTTTTTGGTTTTTACTTTTCCATGGATTAGAATTTAGAATTCATGGTTTGGTTTTGTATGTAGTGATTGATGGAGACAACAAGAGGGAACAAAAGCCCAGGCAAATTGGGAGTAGAGAACCTTGTTCCATGTCTTAATCAAATCAAATTGGAAATTAAATTCATAGGCATAAATACTTTTGAAATTATAAAGCATTAACACTCTTTTGATTCATCTCTTTTTAAAAGCAAATTATGGTAGGCTACAATAGCATATACATATGTAGGGATAATTTTTTTGGTTACAATATATTCTTCATGATTTGACACACAATGTATCAATTGGGTATATGAATTTTTCCTTTTTCGGCTTATAAAAGTCTCGGACTCATATCAATTTTAATATTGCTAAATACAATTGATTGAACCTTTAATTTTAAGTTTAAATTTTTAAGTTAAGTGATAAATTTAATATGGTATCAAAGTTAATTTAATTTAACAGTTTAGTATTTAAACTCCCGCAAACACTAAAAATTAAAAAAAAATTATTATTATTTAAATTCACATAACAAAACTCATTAAATAAAATCAAACTTTCATAAGAAAGAATGTTAAATACAATTAATTGGACCATTATCTCTTCAAACTTAAGCAATTAGGTCAAGGGACAAATTTAACAAATATATCTATATACATAGATTTAATAAAATACCAAAAATAATAGACATATTTTATCTCTTAACAATTCTTTTTAATTTAGGAATGTCTGTTGAAGAGACTGACTGGCCATTGAAGTTTAAGATAACATTTTGATATGCTATGAAATAACTTCATGCGTATGTCTCATACAAAGCCGGCAAATACTGTATAAATATTGTAGATTCCTTAGTGTATGATTCAATTAACTTTATCCTATTAACCTCTCAGCAAAGCTGACCAAAAATTATTTATTAATTTATGAGAAAATTGATTATAATCAATTCCTAGGCATGCATGGTATTTGCACTTTCTTTTCAAAAAGAATCTTGCATTTTGCATAAGTGATTAGGTTTAGAGTTTAAACTTAATTATTATAAATATTAAGAGTGCTATTAACTATATAAATGTTTTAAATAAATTATTAAATACGAGCTCTTATGATATTATTCTATAATATGATTCACATGATTTACTTTTATTAATTATATCGACTTTTGTAATTTTATCTAATCAATACTTTTATATCATAATTTATATGCAATAGTTTGTATTTCTAATATTTTTGAAAAAATAAATTTTGAAAGAAATATTTTACACTTCGTTTATCATTTTTTCAAATTTTATCATGTCAAGTAATTTTTTAAAATTAAATAGTGTAATAAATTTAGTTAAAAATTATAAAATGTATCATTCAATTAATGAATGATATGTTATTTAAAATAATAAAAGTTAGAATAATATTTAAAATATTTAATATTATGATGACAATCTACCAAAGATTTGATGCTCTCCAATTCTATTTATTGATAATAAAAAAAAATCTCTTTGTTAATAATCAGTAAACAATTTTAAATAAATAAATAAACCCTGGAAGTAAGGCAACAAGATTCAATTAATGTTGACCCATTTTGTTTGTTAATGCTGCCCCATTTCAAGTCTGCTAAAAGATTCCATTGAAAACTAAATACATTGAATGTTACTGATTCTTCAATTACCAACATTCATATAAGAATTTTGCACATTATTTTTAAAAATTTAGCATTAAATTTAACGATTTAGTATTGAATTACTAATAACTATGTACAAATTTGTATTTATATATCACACTAACGAGGTTATTTAAATTTTTTGAGAAAGGATAAGGACTATAAAGATACAAATATTATTATTAACTTTTACATCTCAAGTGATATATTTATAAGTGTTTATTTTTATTTTTTTCACATTTAATTTATATATTTGTAGATTTAGTGTATATATTTGTAAACTCAATATTCATTTACATATCAAAGAATAAGGACAATACATGATTCCATTGGAATTTTGCTACCCGAATAAAATAAATAAAAGAATGTTGAATTAGCTTTCTTGAAGATGGATGCACATAACTCATATCTCAATGTGAACCTATAAATTGAAAAATAAAAGCTTAAACATAATAATAATGTTGATGAAATTAATAATAAAACGAAAAGAAAATCATATTTTAACTAATATCTATCTTTTGAATTAGAAATCTCTTCTACAACAATTTACTTAATTTTTAAAGAATATTTTGACACACATTTAATTTACTTTTTATTATATTTTCTTATTCATTAATTATGAATTTAACAATTTACTCGTATAAGAGGTTCCATTAATAAAATAATCTTTATTTCTATTTTGTATAGGCAAGAAAAAAAGATAAAAATTAAAAATATTTATTTATCACTTTAAATATCTCGAAATTCTAATAAAATGAAAGATTAAACGATAAAGGTAATAGATCGATTTTTTTTTTAAAAAAAATTACCCATTATTATTGACAATATTGGACAAGACCTCAAAATGTGCCCACTAAAGTAAGAATTTTCTTTGTAGAAATAAAAGATGAATAAGAAGGATTTGTCTTAGATTTTCCATAGTTCATGGAATAACAATTTCCCTCAATAAATTATGCTAATTCCCTTTTTCCTTCTTTTAAAAAAAAAATAATTGAATGTTCTTTGGTGTTTGATAATTGAGGAAAGAGCACATAATAATATACACATTCCAAGCGTGTGCTAATTATTTGTGTGAGAAAGGAATGTGAGAAGTACTATGCAATTGGAATTGTTTGGACCCAATTGCACTAAAATTGGACCACCAAAGTCCTCTATTTCTCAAAATAATGTTATTTATGAGTTTTTTTTTTTTTTTGACTCAATTGGTTTAGAATATATTATTTTAAAAAGTTGAGAAATATTTATATAGAAACTATGTGAATCATAAATGATAGTATAGAATTATTTAATAAAATTACGTTATATATTTTAAATTAGAATAATATTTAGTGTTATTAATCTATCGTATCAAAATATATGATCAAATTTATCATTATTACTATCAAAATTTTGTATTTTTGATTGATAGGGATAGGTGACTAGTGCTTGCAAACAGTATTAATTATATTAAATTAAATTAGATAGGGTATAAGTTTTATTTGTGCATTATTGAAATTCTCCATAAGCAAACATGGCGCATTGTTAGTGCTGAGATACATAATGCATTATTTGTCTTAATCCATTCACCCAACGCACAAAGAAAGATTCTTTTGATTTTTGGTTTCTTTTGAAATTTTAGTATTGGGATTTGATTTTTGGTTTCTTTGAGGCCCATTTTGTCCAACCATTTGAAAGGCTAAAAATTTAATTATGGGCCCATTATGCATATAACAATATTACGAGTCAAGTACAGGGTTGCTTGCTCCTAGTGCTTGCAATGACTTGTGTAAGTTAGTAGTTGAAGTATTTCCGGAATTGGGTTTCTTCGAAACAAATTCCCTGACGAAAATGATCTTCATATGATGCAAATTTTATCATCAAAAATTTGTCCTCAAACATCCCATGTGCAAATGATTGTTGGAAATGACGTCATTAAAGCTTTCAATGATTAAAAGGTCTTTTACCAACAATTTTATATGCATTTGAAAAGGATATGAAACTTGATTATACACAGCAAAGAGCTTGATATAAACATGACATAATCTCCATTTTATATAGCAAAGAAAAAGTAGTTCAATGTATCTTTACAAATTATACAAAGAAAAAGATGAAAGAATTGAGATCTCGTTTTGTTAGTTAGTCAATTTTGCAACAAACCTCCTACGACAAGCATGTGTTTATTGTGAATATTAAAACTTGTCATTAATAAAATATTAGACTCTTATATAATAATTTAAAATTTTATGTTAAACAATTCAATTATATTAAAGTTAAAATTGCGTGTTCAAGCTCCATATCTCTATTTATAATCAATTATTCTTTTAAAATTCACGTACTACTGTATAGGGCCTATTACCTAATAATTTAAACTTTTAGATTTACAATAAATTTTCATAGACCCATTTTATGTATATCCATTTATATAGCCTGACTTTATTGGGTATATACTGAGGCCCTCTCATAAACTACTCCTTTTGTTATTCTATTTATTTTGGGTTGAATTTGAAAGAAAAAAAATTAAGATCTCAAGATGTAAGTGCATCTAGCTCATAAACTTTTTCAATTCTTGTAATTATATAATATAGAGACTTGACATCTTCTCTTGTGCTAAGAGATGCTCCCAAAGCATAATTTTTCACCTAACTTTATATATATATATATATATATATATATATATATGTACACACACATATGTTTAGTTACATATTAAGTTGGAATAACAACTAATCAATTTTGCAAATAAAAAAGGAGATAAAAAGTTAAAGAAGTTATTATTGATCTCTTTTAGTAGAGCGGCCTAAATTTTAAGAGTTTTAAACAAGTTATTAAAACTTAACTCACATTGAGTTTAATGCTGAGTCAAAAAATAAACAATGAATTTTAGATTTGAAATCCTAATTTTGGAATAAATTTTATAACCCAATCAATTGTTTATCTCTGTGCCACTACTTTAACTTTGGATCACCTTTAATTATATACTACAGAAAAAAAAAATCACTTATTAAAGATTATTTTCAAATTTTATGATTGCCATGTTGATGTCACAAAAGATTGATCTTCTTATTATTCTACCAACTTATTAGATAATATTACGTATATTTATTTTTATAAATTCAAGAATTCTCACATTATCTGTTAATATATATAAACTTCTCTCTTATGAGCGTCTAATTGTTTTAAAATTCGAATTTGATAATTATTATTTATATATATAGTCGTCTTTAGCATGAAAGTTCGCATGTAATATCAATGTATAGTATTAAATTCAGATTTTCCAGGCATGCAGGCTTTCGCACTATATATATATATATATATATTATTGATTTACCTTTGTTAATTTTGTTGAAAAGCAGCTTCGAAGATGTCTTATCGTAAAAATTTTATGGTTGAAGAAGTAGAACTAGAGAACACATTTGAATTAGTCAAGACTCAAGAGAAGAGCTATAGCAAAGGCAGAGTTTTTCTGTTCTCTTTGGAGGAAGAAGAAACCAAAATCGTAAAAGAAAATTAAATGTGTGTGTGTGTATATATATATATATATATATGAATGAAACTGCTCATCATTATTCATTCTCAGAACATTAGAAAGTTGAAATGCTGAATTACATGGTACTTTCCCTGAGTGTGACAAGTGATTCTGAAGGAATAATATATTAAAGGAAAAGTATATCGAATGATGTGTTCTAATCTTCCAATGTCACTGAGTATCGTATCCTTTTGTTATAAAATAAGAGTTTGGTTTTAGGGTTTTTTCTTACACTTTTCTTCTCTTTTATTTATTTATTGATCTCATTCTCTCCTTAATTAATTCTATAGATTCTCCCCCCACCTACTAATGTCAGTAGAACACACTACAATCTTGCTTTATACTTCTTTACATTTCATTGGATCACAGGGAAGGATCTAATTATATGATTCAATTAGAAATCATATATTTATATATTTCAATTTTTAAGGTTTTCAAAATATAAAGTTATGAAAGTTGCGATAACCTACTAGAAAAGGATTATTTTGATTGGTTATGTATCCAAGTTTTGATGAAAAAAAGTGTTCTCTTAAAAAATAAATTGTTATCTCTATTATTAATAGTATCGCACAAGAGAAAGTCTATGTTCTTCTTGTATACCTTTTAATAAATTATTAGACTGTCACGTAAGTATATTTTTATATTTTAACTCAAAAAAATATAAACAAAGATTTTTTTTTTTTATTTTGAGCACGTTACTTTATCTTTGTCAACATATAAGCGAGTTGAAAACTTTAACCACAAATAAGTGAATGATTAGGTTTAGAAAAGAAGGGAGTGGAAACTAAAATCATTTTTCTAAAAACTAATAAATAAATAATTAAGTTTGAAAAAATGAGTTTGTGGAAATTTTAATTATTTATATTTTTATAAGATATCAACTTGTACAAAGCTGTTAAGCACCTCAACACTAGATTCCTACGATTCAACACTGAATCATTAAGAACTATGAATAAATTTAATTATATTCAGATATTTATACTGAAAAATGACGAAAAAAATATTATAGATTAAATTGGATTTGTTAAATCACTTTGATATTATATAAACATGTATCATCTTTCTTATATTTCGTAATGTAAAATTTAAAATGTAAAATAAAAAATTTGAAATGACTAACATAAAATTAGAAATAGTTAATATAAAAAAAATTGAAATATAATTTTTTAATAAATTATTGAAATAAAATATAAAAATTAAAATGATTAATGTAAAAATTTAAATATATATATATATGTATATAATTGAAATACGGATATAAAATTTATACAAACAATGTAAAAATTAGAAGTAATGTATAGTAGACAATACAAAAAAATAATATTTAAAAATGAAAGGAACACAAATTAACAAGAATTGAAAATTTGTTATTGTCTCTGCTGCATTAAACACGGGATGCACCATTGACGTGACACTTGAGTTGAATTAATTAATAAGTAACACATGACTGATCAAATATATACATAAACATAGTAGATTTACAGTAATACGTGTCAGAGAACTTACAGAAACAATATTGTCAGTAGTTGCAGAGAAATTATAGAAACAAATATCAATCGGTCCCTTTAACAGCAAGCGAAAAGCAAGTTATGTGTTCCAATGTACCGAAACTTTGGGAGTTAGGCAAGCTTCTTACATGTCTTATTTCTTAGAAATTAAAATACACACATTTTAAAATCTCATATGACTAAATTGTTTAAAATTTCAATTAGAGAAATGATTTAATTGGAAATATGACTCAATCGTGTTAAATAAAAAAAATAAAACATATCATAATAATAACATTTTAAAATCGATTATAACTTCATCATTTATTGTCATATAGCGTTATATAACTTAATATTATTGTTTGAATCTTACTTATCAGCCTAATTTCTGAGTTATGTGGTAATTTATTGACCAACTGATTTTGTATTTGAGTCTCCCACTTCTTGTGCATTTGTAACTATCATCTTAAATTATTTTTGGAGTTCCTTCAGCAATTTTTTTTTGCTTCATCATTATTGTCGTTGTATCTTTATCAGATAATCAACGTTTTCTAAACAAGTCCAGCATAAACCAATATTTATTAATTAACACTGTTGTTTTGTCGATTTTTTTTCTTGGATAAAGGTTGAATTGAATTATTTATTTTTGTTTTTAGTTTCATTTTTTCCATGGAATTGGCATCTTTATCTTTTGCATCCAAGTAATCAGTGCTTTGTCTTCGTCCAGTAGTCAATTTCCCATGTTAATAACTTTTGTATCCAAGTGATCAGTCCTTGCTAATATTTGGTCAAACATCAACGTCAATATTCTTTGGACAAACTTTATTACAATTCCGTTCGAAAACTTGCATTGAACAAACGTGGATGGGTATGTGTCAACTAATCTCTCGATGCAAAAAAAATTATAGAAGTTATAAGTAGGTAAGCATTTGAAAGATTCAAAACCTTTTTGTAAACAAATTACTATAAACTATTGTCATATATAACTTCTTTGATTTACCTACTTGTTATTTATTTAATGAGAATAGAGAAAAAAAAATTTAGAAAGAATAAATGAGTATTTTCTAAAAATTGTTCAATAAATAAAATGACTGAAAAAAAAACTATTTTTATCAAATCTTTTAATGCATAACGTGCATATTTTATAAAATTAGATCGAATGAGACTTTAATTTATGTATCATTTTTCCGATCACTTGACCTAAAAATCATTTGACCTAAAAATTTAAGAATCGAATTTACTAATTTTAAATTGAGTATGAATTTTGGTATAAAGTGTGAATAAACAAGAAAAAAGAAAGGAGACACGAGAGAAATACAGTGAGAACACTATGCAAATATATTCATTCAGTTAAAGGGCTTGGCTTTCGTTCAGGAGAATCTTATTCTAATTACAGCATGTATAATTAATTTATTAATTTGTATTATTCATTGGGGTGGTAATTTTTTTGCTAAGATTCAGCCTGAATCGCCGTTCTCCTATTCTCGAGTTGCTTACTTGATTTAATTAATTAATCCTACATTATTATTTATAAATAATAAACAATTACTGCCTAAATAATTACCGACGCTCAAGTTGCCTTCTCATTTTAAGTCCTTGTTAATTACAAGAAAAAATTTGATGGCACAACTGTAAATAACCTAAAAGTCAAGGGGCAATTTTGAAATGAAAATCCTTTATAAATCTATTTGAACTTGACCAAAAACATAATCCCACAAGTCCACCACCATGAGGAAATTGGTCATTCTTCATCCTCTTCAACCTTTGTCAATGAAATCACCATCTTCTTCTACCTTCAGCTATACCAAGATCAAAACCCAAATTCACACCTTCATTTTCTCACACGTGTCCCGCGTTATCCGTGCAATCTCGAAAGCAAAATCTACAATCCTTGAGGTTCTTAAAGATAATCAACCTATTCACCTCATTTACCCTACAAAGAATAACAAGAACAAGAAGTACAGGACCAAGATTTTTTTTGGCTCTTTCAGACTACACTACAACTGGTGTTCTTCGCATGCTGTTCCGGCGCCGGCTCTAGACGAATTTTCAGCTACTCATTTGTACTATGATTCGATGTGGAATTCTATCATTTCCAAAGAGCAATGCGAGGATGGTCAATATGGCCAGGAATCTGAGCTTTCTGGCTATCTTCATTGGCTTGAAGAAGAAGTTC
>JAXCLQ010000003.1:12345935-12366606 GCA_035584115.1 Cedrela odorata
AGAGAGAGAGAGAGAGAGAGAGAGAGAGAGAGAGGGGTCAGCATACCTCAACAGTTAGACGGTGTGGGTAGCAAGGTTCATCCCATGCATAAGGGCAAGATGTGTAAGGGTGAATAATAGTATCATAAGTTTCACACCTTTGTTGGTAGACACGTAACCTCTGCAAAGTAGAAGAAATATTGTAAAGAACTTAAGGATTAATCTTGTTGCAATTTGAATACTCTCTTAAAAATAAACCAGCTGCTGGCCTCAAAATACATTTATGCTGATCCAAGCATTACCTTAAACCATAAAACAAGTAATTACCATCTTAAAATAACACCAATTGGGCTATTTTAAGCACATATGCAGAGAACAAGGCTTAAAAGGGTTGGCATCAACTCGCAATGAGACAAAAGTAATTGCAATATGGGTACCTCCTTTGAGAAATTATCAATTCTGTAAGGCATATACCCAGTATCATCATCTGATAAGAGAATCAAGTTTGTCCCAGAATTTTCATGAAGGCTTCCAACAGTCTTTTCATCTCTAATGGAAACATCAGCATTCTGAACCTCCACCCTTATCATATTCAGTGCACCAGAAACGTAATTCCGCATTTTTAATTGAGTATCACCTAGATGATCCGGCAAGAAGCTGCCTGACCATTGCCATCCAGGTTCGTTAAAGCGAATGGAAACCAGTAACTCTCTGCATGGTAGAACATGAATCAGCGAGCAAAAGTTGTATGTGTGTAAATTTTGTTATGCAAAGATTGATTCAGCATTTTCAAAGAAGCTAATGATAGCTTCTTCCAGAAATTGAAAATACAAGTAATGTACATTTAATGACTAATATTCACCACACAAAAAAAAAAAAAATATCATTGTTTCTAGACTCAGATGACAGATGCCATACATTTCTATTCTAGTACAACAAGCTATTTGATGAAAGAACAAATACTTGAGTTTTTATGTGAAAAAAGAACTCATATCAAGCTACTTCAAGAATTTATCTTGATTGATCAAATTACCATCAAAGAAAAGTACAGTTATTTTAAACTATAGATCAGATTCATATTAAAGACCATGGCATCTTACAAATGACAGAAGACCAAATACCTTGTTGTATCAGTCCAGTGAAGATGAGAATGCTGTCCAACGCCCAAATGAAAGACAAAATCAGTGCCCTTCTGTTTATAGCATAAATCCTTGCTGCATGCATTACTAATAACATATCTGCAAAATGTAAGGGTATTAGCAAGAGAGAAACAAGACTATTAGCATGTAAACTGTTTTTCACAAAAATGGCATAGTTACTAGCTGATGACAAAATTATCACCTGGGTTGGAGAGTAATGGCACGTGTCCTCCCAGCAAATGGTCCAGCTAGTGCATCAGCTGTCACAGAAATTATAAATGCGGCATTTGATGACGATTCAGGAACAACAACACTTGTTGAACCACTTGATGGAACAAGAGGGAATGGTGCTGACCATGAATAGTTGGGTATGTTTTGGGTAACAAATCCAGTAATGCACCTACTAACACAAACAGTAATTTCACTTGCAGCAGAAATGGGAATTGGACCATACATGCATGCCTGAACCTTTCCGTGCTCATTATTGATAAATTTGGTTTCCCTTAAATCTAGTTGACTTGATGAACACGAACGCTTCTTCACCCCAGATAAAATAACTTTTTGACCTAAATCATGGCTGTCTGATTGCTCATGAGAGAGTTCAGAGGAACCAGAAGAAATCAAAGGCTTGCTTAGAAATATCCCCAATTGTGGATTTAAATTTTTCCTAGTTGAAACAATGTGATTTTTCAACAAAGAACTTCCCTGATCATCAATTTGGGGAGCTCTAGAACGGGTATCCTGGTCTGTGGACAAAAGGCTCAAACCATCTCTTTTGCCTTTTCGTAGATCTTGTTCAAACAAATTATAATAGGATGGAATGGTGCAGCCACTTCCTTTCTTTTCACCAGTAGAGTGTGAAATGATGAGTGGAAAGCCAGTGCAATTGTATAACAGAAACGGAACAAAAACGAACAGCTCTCGAGCACCAGAAAATGCATCCATAGTCTTTTCTACAATTACATGCATTGGTTCTAGAAGGCAATAAGAATGTTAACAATATTTCTAGGATATAATCACTTCAGTAAAGAAATTAAAAGTAAATATAACTTACCACTGGATAATTCAGGATCCAATGTCAAGGATTCAGACAGAGAGAGCTTGGTTCCACTGAATTTAGCCATAGTACTAAATGTTTCTGCACGTGGAAACTTCAAAACTGATGTTTTGAATCCATGCATATTGAACTCCAGTCCTAGGTCATGTGAAGGATCAATATCATGAAAAGAAGTTTGCACCTGGAAGAAAAAAAAATATATATATATATATATATAAGCACAATATATGATTGCATCAACTTCAATAAAATTGAAAGAAAACACAGATCTCCGTTCATCCAGCCGAAGATCTATCATCTCAGCAGAGTTATTCACAAACCTCTGAAAGCAATGCAGTGCGAGTAATTCCACCAGTTTCAATGGTCAATGATACTGCCACAGGAAGGTAATTGTTGACCACAAATGGTGTACTGAAGGTCACAAGGTGAACAAATCGCTTCTTTGAGAAATCCGAATTGTGTAAAAGTTGACCATGGATTTCAGCTGATTGCTTCAAAGAATTATCAACATGAAGAGATGAACTTTTTTTTGAGCTACCAGATGAAGTTAAAAGAATATCATGAATCCATATGCAACAACGAAATGGATCACTGCTTGGATGAGATGGATAACAAACAAAAGATCTAGGATATCCAATCTTGCTCTCTTGTGAAAGAATATTAGACACATTATGTGCTTCACTCCACAGATAAGACTGTCTCAGTGGGCGCCACCTCATGCGACCGGCTTCAGCCAGATGTAGAGGCAGTGGAAACTCCTGACCAGGATATATTGGGTCCAGGATCTGAAACAAAAAAAGAAAAAAAGTTGGAAGTTCAAATCATACTCATAGGATAAACATCTAGAGCTGGTATAGGAACAAAACCCAATTCTTTTTTCTATGACCTTTGGGGATATGCCAAATGGAATGTCAAATCGTAGTTCTATTGGCGTTGAAGTTGCATTTGAAAATATGACCTGAAATCAAGTAATCAAAGAGGAACTAATCACAGAACAGCTAGATAACCGCAAAAGAAAAAAAAAAAGTTGCACACCTACCGTTGAGTACAAACGAATTAACTTGCTATAATGCTGTACCGATACATCAAAGACAACAGGGACAACAAAACCACTACTCGGATTGAAGTTAACATTCTCTTCGTTGTTCATATTGTATTTTGAAGTATCCCCTGTTCTCTCAAATTCTTCAGTTTTCGACGCATTGGAGAAATCAACCTCGAAATAGGAAAGTCCCACAAGATCCATTGAAAGGGGAGCAGAAGGCACAGAAGTGCCATCAAGTTGAATGATTAAAAAATGATGAGCCACTGAATTTAATTGCTTTTCGCTAAGCCTGTCAGAAGAATATGTAGGCCTATACCGATAAAGTTGTTCATCTGGAGTTTCATTAAGATAAACAGGAACAGATTCACCTGGCTGCACAAATTTTCCATCCTTCATGTTTGAGACATCAAATTCATCAGAACCAAGTACCCCTCGGTAAACATTGTACTTTAGAGGCAAAGATGTTAAATTTTGAAGTATATAGGGAGCATATCTTTCTCCAGATACATTTCCAGTAATCAGACGACTAAAGAGTATTTGGTTTTCAGACTGATCATCTGGTCCCATCACTCCCCATGCATCCTTGATCATCTCAACAGTCCTGAAAATACACTAAGGAAACAAAAAAGGAACTATGATAATTGCTATCAAAAGTTCATAAAGAACTGATAACCTCAGGCTATGGTCGAGCATTTAGGAAGTAATATGTCTTCACTAAGATTCTGTTGGGGTTTAAATTGAACATGGAAAAAAAATACCACAATTCGATTGTAGTACAAATTACCCGTTTCTGTAGCCAAAATGATTAATTAAATCATTGACATACATTTAGGTGCCAACAAAATTTAATGGCTTCAATACGTTTCCCTAAGAGCACTATAAGAAGGTAAGTATCCCTTGAACAACAAATCTATCAGGAATATTAATATTCATATCCAAACTTATTGACTACCCCCTTAACTCATGAAAATGTTTCAATAGTTTGCAACCATCAAGAAAAAGACAATTTTTGTTTTACAAGGATGTCCAACAGCTCCTCCAATGATGGATATGTATGGGATTGAGGTGCTATGGCGCTTTGAAGCTACAACCGTTGTGGGATGGAATCACTAAATGTTAAATATGAGCAGAAAAATGAGCGGTCCCCCCTACCAGGTAAACTTTAACTGTTGTGTTTTCAAAGTTAAGTAGAAACATTATTATTGTTGTAGCTCTGGGCAAAATTAATGCAGCCGATGTTATTCAAAGGAGATGGTCTACATAAGCATTAAATCCCAATCGGTATGAGATGTGTAAAAGGGATGGAGAAAGCATAAATCATATTTTTCTTCATTGTCCTCTAACCCTGAACCTTTGGTATAATCTCCTGAAGGCAGAAAAGCTTGGTTGGATTATACCAGAATCTTGTTCTGCTATAATTGTGGAAGACTTGCACTTTTGGTGGTGGCAAAAAATCTACGGTTCTATGGAGATGTATTGTGATGGCTATTTTCTAGGTAAATTGGTTGGAGAGGGACAGAAGGTTATTTGAAGATACTCTAGAAGAGGAAACCAATTATTTGAGGGATAAAGTTTGGCTTTTGGCATTGTTATGGGCTTCAGTTACTAAGGAATTTCAACACTCTTCCTTATTTTTTATTTCTGAGGACTGGGATGCTGTTTTGCACTAATGCTTACTGTAGCTCCTTTTTTCAATAGGATTATATTGTAAATTCTATCTATTAGAATTTTTGTAATCCAGTGATGGATCTCTAGACCATCTCTCCTTTTGTCCTATTTTCTTAGTGTTAATAATATTTGTTTCATATCCAAAAAAAAAGTTAAGTAGAAGCACAAAAGTACCAAACATAGCCTAATTATATCAAGATGATCCATGGAGTACATACAAGGAAAAAATATAAATATTTACCTCAACAAGGGATTCTGTAAAGTTTAGATTAAGTTGTGCTGATGCCGTGAGATCAATATCTGTAACAATGGAGCTGTCTAGAAGAGCAGTTGTCTCATGTTTTCTGGTCATGATTATTTGAAACTTCCAAGGTTCAATAAAAGGCTCCCATGAGACCTACAGCGAAAAAAAATTGACACAAATATTAGCATTCAGTACCAAGAAAAAGGGCACTACCTCCATAATTGATGTACCTTCCGTATATTATTGTATTTCACTTGAAGTTCACTTGCAACTGAACTATCCAAGTTGCTTTCAGTCACACTAGTATGCAACAGGGAGTTCCTCATAAGAATTTCCAACAAGTGTCCACTACAGCTCCACTTCACAAAAGCAAAGAAATAAAAATTAATGAATATCTCCCAGGGATAAACATGATGGTCTGATGTGCAATGACTTGTTTTTCAGACAAAATAGAAGAAATATGAATATCTCCAAGGTTCAGGAGGCCTTCTGGATATATTGACATCAGATAATGCTTTCAAATGCATATTCAATCAGCAAGGTGTTTTATTCCTTCCCTTCCAAAATGAGGAGATATTCACATATCCACTTCATCTCATTTCTAGCTTGTTTCTATATTACATGTACATGCTCACAAACAATTATGCAAAGGAGAAAAGATAAATAGAAAAATGGGTTAAACATCGAAATAGCAAATTTTAAGTATATCTTCAAAATATAAAAGCATTTTATAACACAATGGTCAATTGAGTCACATGGGTAAGTTACTAAAACACGAAATTTTAAGCATAACTTAAAAATATAAAAGCATTTTTCAACATAACATTCATTTGGATCACATAAAGTAGTGATTACGATTTATGCAATATGAAATTTCTATGTTACTATAAGCTTTATAAATAGGATGTGATTTACATATATCAATGTTCATTTCTTCTCACATTAAAGACCCAAAAGTAATATTCATTGTTACAACATTCTGATGGAGTACATATGTTGCCAAGTAAAATAATGAACAAATACAAAATTATTTCTATTAGTCACGTCACAACAAAAGTAGTCAATAAATGCAGAAACATTAAAAAAGAAAAGCATAAAATGCATAACTAAAGAAAGAAACGGCAACAGAGGATAAATGAAATAGAATGGTGACTATCGTTCACAAAAGAAAGAAACAACAAATGGAAAAAATACATTCAACAATTCATGTTATGAAAAATATATGACTAGAACTTATAGCTTAATAAGTCAAAATTGCAAACATACCCTTCCATCGGATATAAGAAGAGAAATCTTCCTTAACTGAATTTTAAAATGTATGCTAGGAAATGAAAGTTGTGAAGACCCGGCTTTAGGAATGTCGTACACCACATCATGCCAAAAGCATAGAATTTGATGAGAAAGCCACGCCTCTAATCTATCACAATGTATATAGACATTAGCATGCACAAGCTCCGTCTGATCCCCACAAATCTCAGTTTCCACATTAACATGAAAAATCTGGAAGAAAGGCCAAGAATTGACACCCTCACATGTCCCCAGAGTGCCACGAGTTTCTTCAAGAATAGCCTTCAATTTGGCATTTTTGCCAACTATAACTAGCTCAATATGTTTGCTATTCACTTTAATCTTCATATATTTACTGTGCTTCCTTACAACAATGTTAGATGAATTGTTTGAGAGCCTTTCCTCTTGAATTTCATCCACATCATTTTCTTTGACTGCTGCTTCCCTGTCCCAGATAGGAATATGAATTGTAATGCCTATATTGTCTGACCTCACAGTAAGGACATCGTTATCTTGCTTCATGTTCTCCACCTTATAACTAGTAGGCATCCTTGAATTCAGAGAAGCGCGTTGGGTAGCAGTTATTGCCGAATTTTCAACCTTGTCTACTGTAGCCATAGCTGAACACTTTGATGATACATTTGAATGTGTATTTTTTGTCATTTTTTGAGAAAAAGAATTGTAAAGGTCAATAACCTCAGTCCACTCAGAAGGATGTAGCCAAATATTAAGAGAAGGAAGGGAAATACAAAGTTCATTATCACCGTGATCAGATTTTGAGAGACAGATACCCAGAACTGATGAGGTTAAGCAGTCGAAGGTGAACCTTGCTAGCATGACAGAGTTAAGCATTGAATATAATGCCAAAGAAGAAAAACTGAAGTCCAATCTTAAGAGTTTCTCGTTCATCAATGAAGCAGAGCATATAAATTGCAAATTCACCTTAGCCACAGGTTTAAGTAAACCAGAGTCTCTTCTCAAATGGTTCAGCTTTATCATCAGCGAATCAACACCACATCTGACTTCTGTGAAGATCTTGTCTGAAGCAACAGTTGAAACTGCACCATTTTCCCGTAGACACTTCTTTAACTGAAGAAAATGTGTAACATCACAGGTAAATAACTTGGATTCATCATTAACTGAGGAAAACTGATCTATGACATCCAGTAGCGCCTCAAATACATGAATAAAGTAGCAATCTGTCAATAAAAGAGAACAGTCATTATTATTATTAGGTTAAAAAAGATTGAGTATAAAAGTTCATAACCAAAAGTGAAACTGGAAGACAAAAATGTTCTACCATCTGCAACTATTTGACAATTTTGAATTCTTGACATGATACACGCTGAAGCTGAAGAACCTTCACAAGTGGATTTGCATTCCCAGGGAATTCTCACCCAAACGTCAGCACTAAGCGGTGCAATTAAGATAACAATTCTATCTTGATCATACTTTAAGCAACCATATCCATCATCCTTTAAAGGTACAAATGATAGGACCAAATCCCGTCCAAATATATTTACACAGTCATTATTTTCTGCAAGTTTATGCCGTGGAACCATGTAATCAGGAGGAATGTCCATCACGACGCTATTTGAAGTACATTTATCGATAAAACTACAATAGAGCTGTTGAATTTCAACTTTTAGGAACTGATTGTCATCCTTTTCCACTGGAACAATCAAGGTGGAGTCCAGTACTTCAAACTTGTATACAATGGAATTTGCATTTTTTGTATAAATCTGCTCATGATGCTCAGTAGAATTTGGACTCCAGTCAGGCAATGAAAAGTAACCCATTATAATGGCCAAATATTCAGTTGGCAAAACACAGCATACATGCTGAACGCCTATGCTGACTTCAAGCTGAGAACTCAATGATCCAACATTTCCTTTCCTCACTCGTAAATTTAGAATCGGAGATAGATTCGTTAACGAGGGGCCCCATAGAAACTTATGGAAACTTTTAGTCCACCATGATGAAGTCAAAACCAATCCCTCAACTGAAAACAATAAATCGATACAATTTTCATAAATCAAAAGTGAGGATTTAGAGAACGGCAGCGTAACAGTTCCAACAATACATGAAGAGTCATGGAAATGAACTCTGATTCCAAAGAGAGTGATATCAATAACAGATTGATTTGCAAAATCAAAACTTCCAGAAACAGGGAATGCAACCATATTGGATGTAGACTTCCAAGATGAGGCATGAACAGTTTCAGATCCCTTCTTTAAATTGCATTTTGGACTTCTGCATTTTCTACCACTTAAATTGAATACTTTCCTCCAGTCAGGAATGGAATGAAGAAGAGAACTCTCGAGGCTACCAAGGTAACTACAGTTGCGTATTGTAATGAACGGATAGCAATCCAAAGAAACGCTTGCCAGGTCAGATGATCCATTTTCAAAAAAGTTGGAGAAACCAAACCTTTGAAACCCAAAAGAAGGCACTGTTTTTGGATTTTTATCATCCATGTTGGAAGAAATTTCACCAGCACCAGATGCTCCATAAGAAGATACACTATCGAAAAATCCAATCAACAAACCAATTATATGTGGGTAGCAGTGAAGATCAGCATCATTCAAACATATTGATAGCTTATTGTATGCATAGTTTACACTTTTTTTAGCTTCACAGTGAAGATGAAAGCATGCTTCAGTCAATGAATCTCTGTCAATATAGTTATCACTTTGTTTGCTGAGTCCAACGTCTATGTCTTGCTGATGCACAGAACTGGTCGCAAAGCAATCCCCACATGAAGCCAAAACACGACTGTTCTTTGTATTTCTCAAAGGATAAGTAACGATCTTAAATGCTCTCATACAGATCCAGAACTCTTGAAGTTCCTTAAGAAAATAGCTGTCATTCATAAAACAGATTGGATGAGAAAGCAATTAAAGAAAGCTTGAGAGAGAAGTACAAAAATGTTTGGGATGTTAAGGCTTCAAAAATTTAGAAAATAGTTTTATATCACTGCTTTACTGAGAAAAATTAAATGGATTAGATATCCAAATTAGCCCAATGGTTGCAAGAGAGAGGCAAATGTGATGCTTAACCATCAATGCAAATCGAGTAATGATAACAAACAATTTGGGCACAAGTACAGTGTTATATGATTCAAGCATTGATGCATGGTTATAACCACAAGTACAGTGTTATATGATTCTGACGTTTATTGTTGGTAGGCACACAAAAATTTGGGCACAGCAAAACATAAATTCAAGTAACGGTAACAAACCGGATATCTAATTCTTGTACAGAAAATGTGAGAACAGAACTATTTTCTCCATCATCTGCAAGGTCAACATGTAAATTGACTGACTCCACCCTCGCAGAAATAGAGATCCCAAAAACAGAAGCTTCAACTTCATTCGACATGACACTAATTGAACTGGAATGATTTAGTGTCACAGCTCCAGTTGTTGATTGCAAAATATCTAGATGTGAAACCAATGCTGCAGCTGACTCATATATAGTTGGGGAAAAGTGTGCATGAAACAGCGATACAACGATATAAACCTGAAACCATAGGAATAACTGAGAAAGACACCCCTGGAGAGTGGAGAAAAGTTAACCTCGTCTCGATATTTACAACACACTAATTTATATAAACAAAAGAATTACATAGTTCCTTGTCCTTTTCCACTAATTAAATAATTAGTAGTCCCAAAAGCAAAAGAAAAATCAAAATCTCATTTACAAGACAACCATAGGATTCGAATATCTCAATCACATGTTATCCAATATATATCAACCAATTTAGAAGGGCATTAATATTCCTCAACCAGTACTTCTGACAGCTTAATAGTTTTTTCTTTTTTTAAAAAAAAAAACATCTAATACAAAATTCCATACCCTTCAGATAATTTCTTGATTACCATCAAAATTTATTCTCATAAAATAGCAGGGAAAGGTTATTTAAATCCAAGAGAAGCTTCATTTAGATCTTAATATCAATAGAAAGTCCTTAATACACTCTTTAAGTAATTTTGCAAATTTACCAAAAAGGGTCTTCAGTAAAAGTCACTGTTGCGACAATTAAAAAAGAAAGTGGTAGATCATCTGGATAAACAAATAAAGACATTTTTCCAATTAATTCCGCATTCATTTAATAATCAGATACTAGCAAAAGTCATGTATCTTCTTTATAGATATTATATCATGTTCAAATATAAATATCAAAAACTGGAATGATGACAATTTATATTAGAAAATTTTTAAGTTACAACTTAACCTAAAAGCATAAAGTTATAGCTAAGAACCCCACAATAGTGCAAGGGAGGACTCATTTAACAAGCTTGTTATGTGAATCTAAACACAAACCCACTTTCGCTCTGTGTTTAATTCAATAATTGATTAACAAAATGTGAGGATTCGAACACAAGACCATAAAGTTAAACTTAGCTCTAATACCATATTAAAGTTGTTACTTAACCTAAAATCTTAACCTCATAGGTAGTGCCCGATAGGGAACAGCAATGACTTCTACTTTGGTTCAAGATTATTTATTTAAATTCTACTTATTTTAGGACTCCTACTTACTTTAATATTTAAATTTTTATTCCTAAGTTATTTAAACTTTGTTTAGGACTGTTACTTAGTTTAGTATTTTTATTCCTACTTTGTTTATTTTTACTTTATTAAAACTTAATTTAAGACTCCTAATTAGTTTAGTATTTTTATTTTTATTTTGTTTAGTTTTACTTTATTTAAATTCTACTTGATTTAGGGTTCTAGGAGACTATATATATAGTCCTATTTGCTGTAAAGAGGAAGAATTATTTATTTTTCTCAATAGAAAGTTATTTCAGCCGCGAGTTCAGTTATTTTTTTTTTGTCTTGTTAACGATATAACATTCTTACTTATAGTGAACGAAATTACGACCCATCAACGCTTGTCCTGCGTCTCAGTGCCCAATAGTAGTATTTAAGCTCCAACAAATACAAATGATCAAACTTTTATGTACTTAAACTATTTAGCTAATAATGATATGACAACATACAACAATGAAAGTTTAACATTATTACCTCCAACTGATTCAGAATTGATTCATCAGGAATAACACAAGAAGCCAAATTAATTGAAGCACGGAATTTCTCCAATATACGGACTGTCTGAGGATAATGAGGCAGTACTAGCTCTATCTGCATGATGTCAACTTCTAAATCAGATATTAAATTGTGCAGATGCAACCTTAGAATATAAACCAAAAATAGGACACTGACCTCACAATTATTTAGTTGGACCTCAAAGTGATTATATAGATCTTGAAGTTGAACGCTTAATGTAGAATCCCGGGCAAACATAGAATTCAGCACATCTATCAGGATATAAGATTGTGTGTCAATATTTGAATCAAGAGAATCTAGATCAGATTTTGACTTAATAAGAAGAGATCCCAATGCCAAAACCTGCACACCATAGTAGGTCAAAACAAAAGAGTCATCAGTGGACAAAACATAATGAAGAAAGTATCATGCCATATTATTATTATTCAAGAAAAGCAAAGAACAAATATGTTGCTATTATTTCCCTTTTCGCCATTGACAGAAGAGCTTGGTTTTCTCTAGGTCAACTTCTCTTATTGAAAGAATTGAAAACCATCCACACAACAACAGATTGGATTTATTATATTTATTAATTAATTTTTTATCAGAACAGCATAAAGTTCCAGTGTAGATCAACCAGCAGTCCACCACAAAGAACCCAAGTGTTGCATTTGAAACAAGTTATAAAAAAGAAAAATAAGAATTTAAGCAAAAACAGCTTCCCAGAATGACAGAGAAAGAAGTGTCCTTAATTTTTAAGATAATCATGCTAATATGCAACTCTACTTGCCAGAAATCAACCCCCTCATCACAACTCTTCTCTAAATTCTTGTATTATTTTCATGCCAAATAACCTGAAGTCTTGCCAAATCCTTCTATTATTATTTATTTGTTAATAAAAACATTGCACTAAAAACAGGAGGAATACAAAGGGGACAAGCTGTCAACACAAAAAAAGATTAACTCCGCAAAAGCTCTTCCAGGGAACAAAAGAATTAAAGAAAGTATAACACAGCCAAAGCTTTAACGTGTAACTGTACATTTTTAATTATCTTAAAAGAATTTTTACATTTAACCGTACAAACTTAAGACAATTTCAGAAACCTGAAGTTCGATAAGGAGAAGTAATTAACAGCTATAAAGTATTGACAATATAAACATACATAGAGACTAAAAAGCCAAAACTACAAGTTGCAAATGAAACATAAAGTATCAGCAATAAGTTACTTGATGCCAAAGTGAGCAACAAAGGACAATAATAATAATGGAACACTGAAGCAACTTTACCATAAAAAATATAAAACAAGGGACTTACCAGATTGCATTCTTCCACAATCGCATTTTTCCAAGGAACATTTAAGGTAACATTGGTGATACTAACATCCCATATCACTTTCTTACGACTTGACAGAATGTATCTGCAGAATAAATTTATGATGTACATAAAACTCAGCAAGTGCAATATATAGCAACTGAAAGTGGTTATCAACACTTTAACACACGAGCACTCTTATTGGGAAGAGATAATGTCACATCCAATCTGACAAAAGAACTCACCCACATTTTGATGACAATCGAGCCTTGACATCTTGAATCCCATTTAGTGATGACAGGACCTGCAGTAGGATAAATATTGATTGTTAAAACATGAAAGCCCTTAACTCAGTTACCAACCATCTGAGAGAATACAATGAGTGATGTATTTTTATTGAAAATCCATGAATACTGCACATTAAAAGCTTCAAATTGATGCAACAGATGAAACCAACATGATATTATAAAAGACAACTTTGCACAAGTTATCTGAATGCAAAAGAGATCTATATTTTACCCAAATAGATGACATTGACCTGATAGTTATACAGACAATCAAAAAATGCTTCCACTGATGTTGGTTACCCCTGTCGAGTATCAAACCCAATATGCAATGACCAGATTAAAAATGCAACATTAGGCACATCCTATACCCATCCATTACGATATGATAATACAGCACAAATTTTAATGAAATGAAGTAAAAATTAAAAATACTTTCTTCAAAAAATAAATATTATAAGTTGTTGATGGTTTCTATGTCTGATCCTAGAATCATCAGATAGATAGCGAAACAAGTCTGATCCAAGAATTATGGAATTGCCAGATAGGAATCCACATATCTCGGATCTATTTGATCCAAGTATCAGCTAGGAGATTAGAGCTATCACTAAAAATTAGGAATGTATCTAGACATAATTTATTTTCTGATTTATTGTCATATCATTTTTATTCTGTAATTAGATCCTAGAATTGTGTATAGAATATCTATAAATGTAAATACCTAAAACAGTGATGAATACAAGAATTTTTTCCTCAGATTTTTCATAAGTGTATCGGACACTTCCCAATGTGATCAAGGAAATCAAGTAAACAACATTTACAACAACACTTTCTTCATGTCAGGAAAAACTTAATCCCAAGTACTAGCACTGATTGCACTCTTTCATCCCAAAACTGGAAAGTGGTTAATATGAGGAAATGTTTGCAAGTGGTTAATATGTTTACTGTATGAGAAAATTCTATTGATATTAAAAATAGATTTGACTCTTAAGATTTAAAAACAGGAAATTATTTGACAGTTTGATCATTCATTAATTAGCCAATGGTACATGGCTTTCTAAAAATATTAAAGAAAGCAATTTTTCATGCTAAGTTTTCCCTTTCCAATTTTAATTGTGTCTAATTTCATTGTCCATTTTTTCCTTTCTAGTCAGTTACACTAACTAAAGAATCCTATTTCACCAAGTTAAATACTAATATGTATTATAAATTTGCATCTTCCCTTTATGTGAACTTATAACACAAAAGCATGTGTCACACACTGGGATACTAGCTTATCAAACAAAGGTTAAGAACTTATCAACCAGAATCATGCATGACTAAGATGTACATGTTCATATACAGTACAAATATATTTCATATAGGATATTTTCTTTTCATTAGGACCGTTAGAATCACAGTTCAGGGGTCCAAATAATTGGAAGCTAGATTCTATACTTTCAAAAAATTCAGTGAAACTGGCTACCAATCCATTATCACTCTTGAGGTGCAGATAAACCAATTCATCCAGGCAGCCAGACTAAATTTCTAATCATTGATGCTTTTTTCCTCAGAGAGACAAAGAGAAAGTTAGGACAAAAAATGGCAACATATATCACTGTCCTAAGTACAATTACGGCATGATTGATGAAAATATCAAAGGAAGTAAACTACACCTTTCCCCCTTTTAATTATATGTCTTAACAGAAAGCCAAGCATTCTGATGCTCCATACATTTATAGAACAAGCAAAAATTATTTCTCTGTGAAAGAATGACAACTAAAAAGTGAAAAGGGCACACCTTATAATGGTAATTGATCGTATATTAAAGCCATCAACAAGAAAATCACTAAAGCATTTGCCACGGCAAAACAAGCAAAATAAAAATATGGGAGTTGATAGTGATTATATAAGGATAAAGCTCGGTCAATGTATACGAATGCTCACCCTTTCACGCAGAGATTTGAAAGACTTCAATACGGTGAAAAACTTCATGATATCCAGAAAAAGTTCCACATCACATGTAGCTTCTAGTGGTTGAAGCATGACCTGAAGACGAGTTACAGTTCAGTAACTATTATTTATAGGACAGGGAACATCAAAGCAAAAGGCACTAAATTATCCAAAAAGATAGATATATATATATATATAGAGAGAGAGAGAGAGAGAAGTGTAATAACTAAATATACCTTCACTGACATTTCAACATCTTGTTTTGCTGACACATCCACTTCTAGGCGAAAAGAAGATTGTTCATTTTGAACTGAATTTTCCTCTGTACATGACTGCAAACAACATAAATCAAAGATGTTTTACTGTATAAACTGGAGCACAGAAGTTCTTGAAGACAAGAGGATTGATTCGTGTGTTAATCATCAGCCAATTTAGGCTAGATTGATTGAACAATATTCTGAAATCATTTACATCTTATAACATGATAAAGATAGTAACAGTCAAAAGTACGATCACCCTTAAATAAAGGTAAATCATAATCTAACAAGAACGACTATTCAAAATATATCACTCCAACAAGAATGACTACCCATGACACTTCATTTTTTTAAGTATTAAACACATGTAGATCCTGAATTAATTCTAAGTTATAATAATTCACCACTGTTTAAATTTTTTTTTTATGTTTCCTACTTCACACAATTAAATGATACAAAGAATTCAAATTATGAAGATTTTGTTTTGCTTAGAAATCCTATTACCCATTACATTCTTCAAGTGATTAGAAAATAAAGAAAAAAAATTAAGAAATAGCTAGACTTTTCCATATAGTGAGATGAATATTGACATTTGTTGAACTTAAACTCAGTCTTACAAATCTTGTTGGACAATCAAGGGCAATTTTTTTAACCTAATACACTAGATTATACCATGAACAACAGTAGCAAGAAATAAAAACGAAAATAAAATTGCCAACGATTTTTCAAAAAATATGCATAAATAATTTCAACAAATATAGATGGCATAAAATCATTTTTTTTTAATCTAATATTATGTTAGGTTATAACATAAACATTTTGTTTTGTTGACCTTACAAGTACAGAGGCAAAATATAAAAGTGAAAATAAAGTTGCCTACAATTTTTCACAAAATATGCATAGATAATTGCAAATATATATATATATATATAGATGGCATAAAAGCATACAAACCTCTCTCATTACTAGAATGATCTTCTTGTTACATGGATAAACCATCTTCACTGACTTGACAGAGAAAATAACATTTGCCAATTCTTCCCATATATTGCAATCAAAAACTGCTCCTTCAAGAATCAACTTAGCAATTCTTTTACCAGAATTCCTGAAATGGAAGCACAACAATTGTGATTCTACCATGCATGGATCTCTATCAGACAAGAGCTACAGTGTCACACAGAAGACTATTCAGTAACGTAAACGAAAAACAACCAACTACAAAAGACTTGCACCGGTATCATAAATAAATAATCATCCTTTTCAGCTATAAATGATTCTGTGTAAATCAAAGATTCAGTTGATCAGCTAAGATAAACAAAGAAAATGTTGATGATGAAGAAAATATCAAGCCCGAAAGTACACAAATATCAGAAAGGAGACTGATGTCAAAGTTGAACATAATTCTGAAGAAACATGATGCTGGATCATCCAATGTGTACAATACCCCATGCAAATCTAAGAAAGTACAGAAATATCAGAAAGGAGACTGATGTTCAAGTTGAAAATAATTCTCAAGCAACATGATGCTGGATCATCCAATGTGTCCAATACCCCATGTAAATCTAATTTGCCAATTATATAGACAGTAAAAATAGGCACTTCAGTCCTAGTCTTTTCTATCTTCAACTCATTTGAACTATGAATGAAGATGAAATATCTTCTGAACAAAATAATGGCCTGTTCATCATCAACCTAGATCTCACCTTGCAATTTTTGTAAAACTTTTTTTAAGTGTGCATTGCAATTATCCCAGTTTTCAAAGTATATGTTTACTTTATTTTTGGTAGGAAACTTTACTCTTTTTTTGGTAGGAAACAGAATATTTTTTTTGTAGGAAACAGCACTAATTTATTTTTTTGATAGGAAACAAAAGAATTTTATTAGAATAAAAGGGAAGGAGGTACAAAATGAATTATTAAAAAAATTTTAAAAAAATGAAGCTAAGGACAATGTTATTTAATATTTCTATATATATATATATATATATATATATATAAAGAGTAACACAGTGAATCTTTGAGACAAAACTTCATATTTCCCCGAAGTTGGAACCTAATATTAAAAACAACACAATGAGACATCACCAAGATCCACAACACTGCTATCTTTCCTCGAAACCCAATTGACGTCCTTAAAAATAAAACAGATCAATTTTGTTATCTTTGCAAATAATTGTCCATCTACTTTTCACCAAGAACAAGTTTAGAAGGTCAGCAACCATACCTGCTTCGCAGTGCTACAGAAATTTGAGCAACGCTGAACTTTATAGCACAGGTGTGGAGCTTATCATTTGCATCAACATCCATACTGGATAAAACAAGAGGATTGAACTCTGTTGCTTCGTATATATCCTGCACAAAAAGACGGTCATTAGTTTTTCTTAAGCAAAACTTTCAAACTATTAACAACACACAGGACAATTACCTTTACAACTTCATCAGAGACAACACCAGAGAATTGACTAGAATCATCTGTCCCTCCAGCACCAAGCATACCACGAGATAGCCAGTTCAACCATCCACGGGACCTGTTGGATAAACGTTCATCATTTTGAGATTTTTCAGCACCACCATTCATTCCCACATTTGAATTTGAAGAACTCAATAAAATTTCCTGCATATACATCAAATACACAAAAATTAACACTAAATAGTATTTTATTGATCATATGATGAAGTTAGGAAAATACAATTATCCCTGCAGCCACAAGACCCCCCAATTAAATTGATAAATAGGAAATATAATATAAATATGATAGTAAATTTTAAACATAAATATGGAATCCAGTCACAGCATACTAATGTGGTTTCTATGACATTCATCAGAGTATTCATACCTGCAGCTCGTATTCAGCAGCTGACCTATAACTTAAGATATCATCTATATCAGATTCCTTTTCCATTTGCTCCAATTCTCGAATAGTGGATTCCTCAATTGACTGATAAGCAGAAAATAAGAATCACAAACAGGAAAACAATTAATCAGATCTTGGCCACAATCCAAACATTAAACCAGGCAGGTAAAACAACAAATATCACAAGGTGAAGTTTATGTAAAAATGGATCGAACCAATAAACAAAATCATATAGCATCAAAGAATAAGAAAACTAAGTTAGCTTCAATTTTGCAGATAGGCTGAACAGATTCCTTGGCATTGTGAGGAAGATTGCGGACCTAAGACATACTATAACCAAACCCCTTCCCAGTCCTCGGGGATTTGGGGCAGATATAGAGCTCAGACTGAATTAGAAACATAAGTAATCAATAACCCAATCTACATAACTAGATCTTCTCTTCACAAGTTCCAACGAAGTCAGATTTTTCATAATTTTCTTAAAAATACTAATGTTGCAGCTCCCAAATCCATTGAATATTCCTCTTTATTTTTCTTTCTATAATACTCTGTCATTTATATTCATACTCCCTTTTTTGGGAAAAAGAAAAAAATGAATCAAGAGTAATCAACAGAAAACAGCGTCTCAATTTTCACAATTAAAGAAAAAAAAGGAAGAATCTTAAAGTTTTTAGTAACCAAGACTCAAATAGATGTAACGAAATAAAAACCAGAGCTATGATAGATACAAGAGCAAGTAAATATTTAATCAATAAAGATTTAGTAGATTCCACTGATTTAGTAGAAATGACCAACACAGTTAATATTAGACAATTTAATGAAGATCTAATTCAAATAACTCATTGTTTAAACAATGTACCTATAGAAATTAACAATATGAATTACGCTCCCACAAACACTAGCTCTCTCCTCAAGTACCATGTTAAGTTACCACTTGAACCCAAACAATATTATTAAGTTTTAACAGGCCTGCTCACATACAAGACAAATACCAAACAAGCTTGTCACGTGAACTAAACCGAAAAAAGACAGAAGAGAGAAAGAAACCTGAACAGATTCAGAAGAGACAAAAACAAATGAAAATGTAGAACACATGGGGAGAATCGAATACAAGACCACTTGGTCAACCAGCCCTAATACCATGTTAAGTTACCGCTTAACCCAAAAGTTTAAACTTGTAGGTAAAAGCCCAGACAATAGTATTAAGTTCTAAGAGGTCCCCTCATATAAAAGGTTGATACCAAAGAGGCTTGTCACATGGACCAATCTGAACAAAGGCAAAAAAAATTCTTATTCCTTTATTGCAAATAACCCAAAAAATTTCCATCACTATACAACTTCATAAAACTTTTCCTTACGAACTCACCGTAGATCCCCCTCATTTTATAACTTGTCCCACGCAATTTTCCAATGTAATTTATCATCATAACTAAGATTTCACGTGATATACAAAGTTATCATCAAACACAACATAACAAACCTCAAGCTCACATGAGAGACAGATTTTACCAAGCATATGAAATTTTCATCTACAGCTAATACTCCTCAAAAACCATGTAAAAGGTAGGAAATTAATATTGCAGTGTAGGAGTGTGCAACAACAATCATAATGTTCCTTGGGAAAAAAAATACAACAAATAGTTAAGGTTGCTCATCAAAAAGAAAGTCATCTCCCATTTAAATTGGGAAAAAAAATGTTACCTGTTCTTCTTGAAGACAATCTAGTTTAGTCTTGTATAAGTTAATATACTTTCGGCGATAACTCCTGCAATTGAGAAAAAGAATTTTCACAAATTAAAACAACCAAATTATTTAGGGACATATAAAATTGGGTGAGATTTTATTTTTTCTGGACAGGAAATTATTGTCAGTGATCGTTGTTATTAAGAAAATATGTAAATTAAATTAAACTTAAAATTGTGCTACATTACGTGTATGCTTATATTTTTGCATTTCTCGACATTCCTAATGTGTTGAAGTACCAAGGAAAGTAATAACCTGAGTTCAATAATATTTCGCTGATTTCAACAACTTAATTATTAAAATATGTCACAAGAAACCAACAGAAACTCCCAATGTAACACCAGAAACTTTCTATGACAAAAGTTCGCTTTTCAAGACATTAAGCTCAACATACTGAAACTCACTCAATTTTGCATGTTTGAATATGTTCTCCCATGTTTTACATAAGTTTTCTAGCTCCATTGGCCAATATTCTGGCCTCCAACATGTAGGCTAAAGGCTCAGCTTGGAGATAGAATCTTCCTAGAATGCTATCGTGGTATGATGGCAAGGCCAAAAAAACAAAAAAATAAAATAAAACAAAAAGGGATCAAGATATCCTAAAGCAATTAAACAAGAAGTCAAAAAATAAAATAAAACGAAAAGGGATCAAGATATTCTAAAGCAATTAAACAAGAAGCCGGGAATGCAAACAAAGGGTAGGGATTCAGCACCACTATCAACAAATATATATGAACCCAAAAATGATCCCAATGTCTGTACCACTAAGGCAAATGTCCAAGGGCAGTAGAGCTAATATATATATATATATATATATA
>JAXCLQ010000003.1:12389668-12423073 GCA_035584115.1 Cedrela odorata
ATTTTAGTATTAAGTTAGAATTATAAATTCTATAGATGGGAGAATACAACTTCTAAGAAAAGCAAGCAAAATCATTTCTATGGTTTGTTTTTTAAGTATTCCTTTCCGACCACATAATGTGCACTCTTTATTTCTATATTATTATTATTATTATTATTATTATTAACTTCTTTAATCAAATAATTATGTGTTTAGGTACAGGTAGGTATTATTATTATGACAAAATAATTATATAAAATTAATAAAATATGTTTATAGAAAAGAAAAAGGTTTATAATATTAATATGTATTTGAGTATGATCTTTACCGTCACATCAAGCCGTTGAAACACAATTATTTGGTACTTTAAGCTTTTTTTGAGCATTGATTATTACATTCCGTTGAATTGTAAATTGACTTTAATTTTAATGCCAAAGATTTTAATTATGATATTTAAAATGTTAAATTTAACTTGAAAAGTCTTAAATTTGTCGAAAATATTTTTGATTTAATGTAAAAGGTTCAAAACATTTTACGATGAGTTTAAAATATCTCTTAAAGTATATCATGAAAGGAAGAAAGGCATAAAATATTTTAAATTCATCATAAATAATTTTAATTCTAATTTGCAAATTAGATCTTATGTTGGATTAATAGTTGGCTCGACTCGGCAAAAAGAAAAAAAAAAACATAAGAGATTTTTAATTTTAAAGTATTTACATAAGAGATATATCAAATTTTATCATAAAGTATTGTTTAATATTTTCTTTAATTAATTGGATTGTAAAAAAAAAGGTATTTAATAAATACTTCAATTACTTAAGCAAAGTAATTTTTTATTTTTTGATTTTGTTGATTTTCTTTATCTAATGAACGGATAGTTCGCTTTGAAATCGTCCGCTCTGCACCCACCCCTGAGTATATGCTTCAAATAAATTACACAAGGGTAGATTGATATAATATAAACTTTTGATAAAATATACATATGTAATTAAGTAGATAAAATACGTTACATAGTCTTTTTTTTTTGTGTAATTTTTCTTTTGCCAACTTTTCAATAGAACACTTTATTGTGATGGACTATATGAAATATAAAATTAAAATATTATAGAGTTGTTAAGGTAGAGTTTATTTGACTAAATCCAATTAGCTCAAATAATTTAAAACCATTTTTATTAATTAAAGAGTTGATTGAATCCTTATACTTCATAATAAGCAATAATTACTATGTATTTATGAAGATTTTACCTATAAAATTCTAACAACATGATTAAATGACTTAAGATCGAGATTTCTTTGCTTATGTGATCCCAATCACATACATTTTCAATAATGTAACACTTCCTTGTAGTAGTCATAACAACTACAATTCCTACCTTACCATAATCCAAATCTCTAAAGTTTTTTGTCACTTTCCCATGAAGGAAACAAACCATTGTTCAAAATGATTATGCAAAGGGAATACCAACTTATGAAGTGGAAATAAGCAACATTTGTTCAACAAGTAGTGCAACTTCCAATATTCATCTCAATTGCTTTGGGTTTACTTCTTCAAACCTAATTGATTCTACCATATTCAATCATCCTCCCAACTCAAATATTTGTGTTGTCACATTGACTTCGTTAGACAAGAGCTTCAAGCTTCAAATTTCTAGAGTTTTAAATGCTTGATTATAAGGAAATTTTGGCCTAAATGCTGTGTTTAATTAATTGATTAAATAGATTACAGTTAAAACTATATAAAAATGTAGAAATAATGTTCATCCCAAAAGAATACTTCCCTAACATTTACTTGCACTGTCCAAGCTCAACATCTTTCTTCAATGGGGATTCGTCATCCAATATATTCTGCTTCAGCAATTCTTCATGTTCTTCCGAAACATCGTTTTTTGTTTGAGAAATGATCCTGGATTCGGGTTTGGTCGTCTTCTCGGTTTCGACTGCCCAACTGTACACCACCATGCCAAGAACAGCAACAGCCATGCCAAGTATGTTCTTCAGTGTAAGCTCAGAATCAAAGAGCAGCCATCCCAAAATCAGGACACAAACAGTTTTCATGTGGCCTAAAACCTGGAAAGATACTGCCGAGAAACGTCCAATGCAGAGGTATTGGCTCACATTGCAGAATACTGCTAAGGAGCATGAGAGCAATATGAAAAGCTGCAGATAAATTTCAAGTGATTCTTTAGTAAAATTATTTAGGGTTTACGGTGGTTTGTTTATATGTTAAACAGGCTGCTGCTAGATGGGAATTTGATGAAGTAGAAGGAATACTTACAAATGCTCCAGAAGAGAAATGATAATTTGACAGAAGTTTGCCACCGAGAGAGAAATCAATGAATGGACCAATTACAAGAAGGGAAACTGCTTGTATTGGAGCTGTCTTGCTAAGCAATTCAAATGAACCAATTGAGTATTTTTTCTGCAAGGAACCTATTGACTGTTCACACAAGTATATCACAAACAAAAATCAGTGACATTCTAGAGTTTGCATTTTTCATCTGCATGATATAATCATGTTTTTGCATACAGAACTCTGAAACTTGGCATACAGAATTCTTGTACCACACACAGGAGATTTTACAATTTGAACTAACAAGGTCCATAGTTTTATGGGTAATCGAAACACAAGTACCTATAACATGCACTGACCTAAAAAAATATGAAACTATAGAATTTTGATTGTTCATCTCCATCAAATTAAACATAGAGTCCTGAACTATGTGAGTGAAGAAGTTAATAGAATCCTTCATTAGTAGTTAATAGAATCCTTCATTAGTGGTTAATTGCTACAAAATCTGAACTGAAACAGGATTAACAGAGAATATGGCTATGGTGAATTTAGGAAAAAATGGTTGATGGGAAGATGAAGAATACTTACAATCTGTTGCAAGGAAGTAGACAAGATTGCAACAGAGGCACAAAGAAATCCTTTGGCATTAACTTTCACATCAGTGACTGTACAAACTCCTACACCAACCACCACCACCAGAACAGCCATTTTCACTTCCCTTGAATACTTCTTCCCATGAAGAATCCATTCCATCACACAAACAACTGGAATCATGCTCAACTTTGAAATCTGCAACACAGTTGTCAATAATCAAATTCAATACTAAGACAAGAAGCGCACAGTTCATCACAGTTTTGTTTAAGAACTTACAATCCAAAACCGTCTAATTAGTTATGAGAACCCAGGGCCTATAACTTATCTTAGATTCGTCTACTAGCTATATGATATGTGAAAATCTCAAAGACAATAAGGGTAAGATCCATTCATGAAACACTGTAGTACCTGATAAAATCCAACAGAGTTGAGCAGGAGGCTGAAGTTCATCCCAGTGATTGAAGTATTGGCAACAAGGGAGAACCAAAAAAGCTCCCAAAAAGGAACATGTTTTGATGCAGAATAGCCGGCAGCATTTGACACCAAACCAACCAATGCAGTCACAGTGAAGTGAAACCCAGTTAAAGTTGTTGCTGGAAATTAAGAATGAGGAAGCATTTTGAGTTTCATGAGACGGTAAAACTGAAAAAAAAATTCTGATTGGCTAACTAGAAAATGGTATCTGTTATGCCAGATTCCACCACTGCCTGGAATATCTTTTTCCTTTTGTTTTTTACTCGTTGGTCGACCAATGTTGCATAGGATGACAATAACAAGAAACCAGCAAGAAACATGCAGAATAAAGTTAGAATACAGCTACTGTAACATTACTATCATCAAAATTTTTGTCTTATTTCTCAAGTTTTTCTATTATTTCTATATTTTTCATCTTACTTTCTAACTTCGCCTTAGGGCAGCCCTTGATTCGCAGCTTTAATAAAATTAATATATAACACATAAGTTAAGGACAGTCAACGAAATATTTGATAACTATTATAACGATTACAACTGTTGTACCATAGACTGACCCTAAAACGTAAAAAGAAGCCATAACATTTTGCTTGAAAAGCAATGGAAGAAAAGAAAAGAGAGAGTAAAAAAAACTGACAATGAGAAGATAAAAAAGAATAGAAATGGCAGATCAGAAGAGATATTGATAGGTAGTAAACTGACCAAAGCCAAAGCCAAAACCATTTGGAGACATGAGCTGTTTGTTGGCCATGATAATGCCCACAGAGCTGACAATATTCATAGCCCAAGCTCCTACATCTGATACTGAAGAAGATGAAGATTTACTCTGCTTCTCCGCCTCCATTGCCAGCTGATCTTCAGAAAACTTTCTGCTTCAATGGAGGGAAAGAACAAGAGATTGGAAGACAATGTAGAGAGAGAGACAAGACAGAGTGAGCATTAATACTACCGCAAGCTGCTTATTAAGAGTGACAACAAAATGAAATGTGAGTAAACAAATAAACAATGATTGATGATAATTGAAGAAAAGGAACCAACCAGCCTGCCTGCAGCCAGTCAGCCATCCTGCAAGCAACAGATTCATTGTTTACAAGAATTGATTAATAGGATAATAACATTCGAGTCTCTATACTTTTACAATTTATCAAATCAAAATATAATTTATTTATTTATATCAAATAAGCCGCTTATAGTTCTATTTAAATAGCCAAAATACCGTTTAATCTTAAGTTACATAATCTTACACGATATTAGATTGTAATGACATTATGATCATTTCAATAGGAATAACAAGAGACTGACTTAATTTTAAATTAAGAGTGGTAATTTAAATTATGATATCATATTTATATCACGTTGTATTCGTATCGTATCAAATAGAGGTTAACTCAAATTTGACCGTTTAATAATCGTGTCAAAAATTAAAAATCCTAATCTGATGAAATTTTTAAATGGTTAAATTTGAGTTATAATTGTGTTATCTGTTTAACATATATATATTTTTATATTGTAATTATTTCTATAGTACTTATGATACTATATATTCAAATACTAATAAATTTTATTCTAAATATAATTAAATACTTTTTAAAACGTAATAAATACAGTTAATTTTTTAAAAAAATATAAAATAAATTTATTAAATCATAAATAAATTAATACATTATAATTATTTAAATAATTAATAATGTTATAAAGAGATTATCGTATTTATCTATTTAATAATTATGTCATTTTATATCAACCTAAACTCACAAATTCCTATCAAACTCGTATCAATTTGACCGATTATGTCAAAAATTATTACATTTAATTTAAATAAATAAACCATGCTCTTATTTATAGAAATGTAAAAACATTTGGATCCAAATGTTATTATGGCATTAATTAATATTAAGAAAAAGATAGTATTTGATTGCTTGTGCATGATTATAATAATGATGGGGAGGTTAATTATTTATTAGGGATCATATTCCTTTCTTGCTGTCTTTCTCAGCAAAAAGGCATGTGTAGCCATATGCCAATTGCCATGCATAAGCCAAATGAAATTTTGTCACCTTTTCAATACCCTAAAGTTCGTTCCTTGTTCCCTCATTCATTCACTCTTAGTTTTTGCACAAGTTTGACTTAGACTTATAATTATGTAAAGTTCAAACTTTGATAACTTGATATTTACTACACTGTAAGAAAAGTCTTTTGGTGTTGTCGATACACAGCAATCACAAATTGTCATTCACTGACTTCAAAGCTTTGAACCATTTTGCAATCACAACCGTTGAATCAAAATTTGAGATTGTTAATTGCAATTGGTGGGTCGGTCAATAGATCGGTGGTGAATTTTTTATTTTTTATTTTTAAAAAAGAAACTATTTTCTATAGTTCACTGAATATTTGACCATATTTTCTCTACTTTTATTTATTTTGAATTGCTTAAATTTTGTAAAATAATCTTCAAAATCATGCAAAACATCATAAAATAGTTAATCCCTTTGAATTTGGTAAGATATTAGAAAATAACATAGACTAAATTCTAATAATAATTTATAACTCGGTTCAACATTATTTTTAAATTAATATTTTTATAAAATAAAAATAATATTTTTTAGTTATTATATTTAAATATAAAAATACGTTCAATATTATATTTTAAAAATTATATTATAAAAATAAAAATTTAATTTGAGTGAAAAAAATATTTTATAATATATTTTATAACTTATTTTATAAAATAAACAAAATAATTTTATATTATTTTATAATTTTAGATTATAAATATATAATTTGTATTTTCTGTTTTATGAATTTAATTTTAACAAAATAATAAAAGAAATGTTTTATATATGAATTTATAAAATGAAAATGAAAACAATAATAAAAAATGATACTAATAAATAACGTGTTTTACATCTGAATTTGTAAAATAAAAATAAAAAAATACTAAAAGGGCCCTTAGATTCTCTAAGACATGGAATATTGAGAGAAAATGAAACAATAATTGGTAAACAGGCACAAATGTATCATCATCATAGTGCAATTAACCCAAAAAGAAAAAAACTGAAGACATCTTTTCCCCACAAATAAATCATTATGGGGAAGAGATTTTTGTTTATGAAGCTATAAAATTTTTAATGGTAGCAGCAATCAAAACAGAGCATAGACAGAAGTAAATTCATCTACCACACTGAAAAATGCTTAATGCATTTGCCAAAACCATCAACATACAGATATAGCTCAGAATCCTCCAAGTTTACAGGAAAGCATCTTTCTCCAACAGCTTTAGTACGTCGTGCTGGTTGTTGAGCCTGGCAACATCTATGGGAGTCTTCCCGTCCATGTTCTGGAGAGTTCTGCAGTAAACAGAAGAGAATATGGTAGAAAGAAGATTAATGATAACTGTATAAAAACTCTGTAACAGGGGGATTAATTAGTAGGTTGTTGGGCTTACACAGCAGCGCCGTTCTCCAGGAGGAGGGCTACACACTCCTTCCTGCCATAACCGGCTGAGTAATGTAGTGCAGTGTTCTTATTCTTGTCCAAGGCATCCACATTTGCTCCAGCCTCGAGAAGGATTTGAGCACACTTGACCTATAAAGATTCAAGGGCATAAACTTGGCAAATTTTAAAATGAAGACAAAAACCAATTTGAAGCTAGAGCAAATATCCCAATCAATTCATCTAATTTTTGCAAATGCAAAAATTTTGCGTTAGTGTTTCTTCCAATTGATAATATGAATCTGTCCTTAATTCCTGGATAGATATATGGTGGTGTATGCATACAGCAATTGAAATATGAAACCTCCAGGAAGACAAGTAATTAGTACTAAATGTATTTGCCAGCAATCTAAACATTAATCTTGCTGACTCAGGCAATTTGATGGGCAGTAAAAAGCTAGGCAAAAACAGAACCTTAGGTGCTTTAATTATCAGTGCACCTATATTTCACTAATATAGCCCGGAGAACAAATAAACCTTTGCTACACAATGTTTTGGACACCTGATGTTTGAAGTTTTACTCTTTCCTAATATTTCAAGCTCTACATTTCTACAGTTGTAAATAAGTTTTTCCATAAGAAACTATAAATTTTATTTAAGAATTATGGAAATTATAAGGAGGAAAACCAGCAGTCTGCAAAAAGATTCTCAAACGAGCTAAAGAATGGTAAAAACAACAAAAATAATCTAACAGCTTCCCCTCCAGGAACAGACAAGTCCTTACCATGCAATCATATCATATAAAATTTTAATACAACTAAATCGCAGACAGAAAATTATGAAAATTTATACTGCAAACATGCAAGCATCTTCTCTAGCACAGATCATCCTTGATGGATGCAATTCTCATGAAAAGCAGTATCAGGACTTCCTCAAACAAAAAATAAGCATTAACAGCAAACAGTTAAGTAAATATTTAATCATATCTCGTTCCTTCAAACTCAAACAAAAAAGAACAAGAAAAATAAGTGGGGGAAAAGAAAGGTTCAGATTATTATACCTCGCCATACCCACAGGCAAAATGCAATGCTGTCCTTCCTTCCGAATCTTCCTCATCCTTGTTAGCACCAGAGGCTAATGCAGTTTTCAGACCCTAATTGGATAACAGCAGAAGACATTAAATTCTAGCATATATGCTAAATAAAGTACGCTCCCTCAAATATATGCACAAAATCCAACTTTGATTGATTCAACACAAACCATAAATAAAGATTTCTATTAACAAGAATACGGACAAAACAACATTTGCAAGTTCTGTTATGGTTGAATGAGAAGGCAGAACAATCACACACCAGAATGTCTGGACAATAATGGAGTTGCAAGGTATAAAACTGTCAATGTCTAAGATGGAGAAATAATATCACTGGACAAGACACATATTCTCCAAGCTGTCGCCACTCACATAAAACTTGAACCATGTACAAATTCAAATCATAAGGAGGTCAAAAATATACAAAGTATCTTCTGTCGTTAAGGGCACACTTGGATGTTTCATCACATTTTGTCACACGGACAGTCAACTCATATGTAGTTCTATAATACTGAAATAGGCCATTTCTCGGATGAACCAAACTATAGAAAAAAAATATTACAAGGGACAAAACGACAAGAGTTTAAGATACTTTCACAATTTCAGCAGCCACTCCGTCAATTAATTAGAAAATCAATGAAGCAGCTAATTAATAAAATACCAATAGACCATAAATTTCAGAAACAACGAATATCTCATCGTCAAGTCAAATAAAAGCAAGTAGCACCATACCTCAACATCACCAACGCTGGCAGTGTGATGAACAATTGACTCATCCTCATTTCCAGCTTCTTCTGCTTCATCTGCAGCAGAGTTATCAGCAGAAGTGGTTGCATCTCCTGCAACTGCAAGACCCATTGCTTCACCCAATTTCTGCAGTACGTCCTTATCATTCCAGTACCTATGCAAAGACAATTTTCCATTACTTGGTCAGATCACAGATGTATTTGAACAACAATCAAATGCACAAACGTTATCCTTAATGAGAAGTATAAAACCAACTAGCTTAACAATATCATAGTATTTCAATTACTCACTTCATCATGGCAGCTGGTCCACCACTCTCTATCTCATCTAAAATAGGCTTCAATGACGGATCTTCCCTAATTTTTGCCATCCGTTCCTCGAGCTGGTCTTTTTGTGATGGGTTTGTCAAACTCTCAAGCATATGCGACATAGATGGGTCCTTAAAAAATCAAAGCAAGATTTTAGCCACAGGACAGCAACTTTAACTACATATTTTCTAGATAATTGACGGTTTCAGCAATAATAGCAAGAAAGAACAAGGACAAAGACTATATATACCTGCATTAACGCATTACCAAGGCGCTCGGCCATAGTCATAAACTGAGGATTCTGCATAACTTGTTGCATGGTGGAGTAATACTGTTGTGTATCAAACTGTGGACTAACTTCTTCAACATTTGCACCATGCAAAGTTTTCTGAAGTTGCTCTGCCATCTGATTAAATGCAGGATCTTTTGCTATCTGTTCAGCTAGTTCCTTAATGCTCGGGTCCTAAATAATCATATAAGCCCCAAAATAAAGGAACAAAAAAACCCAAAATTCAACACTCAAGAACAGAAGTTACTAAACCCACAAAAATACAGAAACACTAAAAAAAAATCCAAATCTTTAACTCAAAAATCAAAAGAAAAGAATTAAAGCATACATTCAGAAGTCCACTCATAGCGGAGAAATCAAAATGGTTTGGCGTAACACCAGCAACTCCTGGAAAAGCAGAAGCAGCAGAAGCAGGTATTCTAGGCGACCCAGAAGCTGCTTCTGATTGCAGTGCCGATCCTCCAGCTTTCTCATCTATAAAATTACAGATTAAACCGTTATCCCTTTATTCAATCAATCAATTCGAAAAAAAAAACCCTAATTAATCACAAAACAACAAGAAACAACAAATTACCAGCGGGAGCATCCTTGGTGGGAGTAGACGCCATGGGAACAACAGAAAAACAGCTGAATCAAAACAAAAAAGAAAATCAAATACGTAACTAACTCAAAACTTTTCCTTTTTTGATTCTTTGAAGTAATCGGAAGGAAACTGATCTGGGTTGATAGTTACCTGAGAAGATTGGGAACAAGATTAGATTAGATTTCTGGAAAGTATATATATTTAAAAAATAAAAAACCTAATGTTGTTTGAAGTACTCGTCTCTCCACCACCGAAAATTTATTTACGAAAGAATACAAAACACCTATGCCTGTGTGGGCCATCTCAATCCTCTTCCTCTGCTCTTCTGTACAAATCATTCTATCACTTCTTTTATCATTTTGCCCCTCTACTTTCTTTTAATTACAACTCGCTCGGCCCACCGGGGCAGTCCATTTCCCAAATGGGTCGGGTTCCTAAGGCCCACTGACCCACTCTTATTTTTATTTTTCTATAAAAAACTTCAATACATATATATATATATATATATATATTTAATATTGAATAATATAAACTAAAAATCTTTCTAACATCGACTGAGTGAGATTTGAACCATACACCTCTTATAGCACTCGAAAAATTTTACTGATTAAATTTAATTAATGTATATTATTTGTATTAATAGTGAGAATTTCGTTTTGTGAAAATATATTAGTAGACGAGTTTTATTCATTAAAATTATTTTTATTTTATTTTAAGATATTATAAAAAAAATCATTCGAGTAAAATGTTTTTTTTTTGTGTTAATTATTTATAATTTGTGTGTTAGACATTAATCATGATAAATGAACATTAATAATACATATCGCAATTATATATTATTTTAAATTAATAATATTGAACTCCTTTTTTTTTTTTTAAAAAAAAAAGAATTATATGAAAAATTCTTATTAAAGTCCCTAAGTTTTAGCAATATTTTAAATAGGTCCATAATTAGTCCAGGTAATGAATAAAACCTTGCTTTTATAATAATTGGAAAAGTCTTCATTGGATTAATTATTGAATTGATTTCACAAATGTTTACAAACTTTGCTCCCTCTTTCCATTTGCATATCATGTTGTCAATGCTTCAACAATCTCAATCTCTACAACAATCATACAGAGATACTGCAAAATTTTAGACCATATGAAATTAGCTTGCAGGGGACAATTGAAGCAGCTTCTCTGCTTGCTCTGGAAAGAATGTGATAAATAGAAATGCACCTGCAGATACGATAACATGAGCGCTTGTAGTATGTAGTCAGAAAGTTTGAGCAGAATCATGCAAAGTTTCAGTCTTTCGGCAAGTAATATACTCACAAATGAGCACAGTTCCAAGTACAGCTGAGATCTTGCCTTGAATGGTAACCAAACCAGCTTTGCCAGCGTCTTGCAATTCAGTAGAGCCTACAGAATCGAATGTACCTGCAAAAGAAGAAACATTTGTTCTTGTATACTTGCACGTGGAACGAGCTGGTATAAGTAGAAGTGTTAAAAGTAGGATTTTTAACCTGGTTTTACGGCCTGAAGTCCTGATGTGATACATGCTATGTTTTGAAAACCAGCTTTGTCTAACTTATTGGCTGCAGCAGCAGACCTTGACATTAAAGAGAAACAGAATCCTGTCAATGTTTTCCGGATTGGGCAAAAATGAATACGTGTTAAGTAAAAAGAGAAAGCACCTAAGAATCATATCAATAGAATCTGATGGAGGATGACAAGTATAAAAATGGTCAAACTATAGAAATGTTGCAGGACGATGAAGAATCTTGCATTGACCCAAATCTGTCATCAGAAACCAATTTACTGATTTATTTTATCCAATGGGTTATGAGTGTTACTTGTTTATAACCTATTACATGTTGTTAGATGTATCTTGCAGCCGTTTGTCAACTCTTCTCATTGGAAGTCATATTGATGCAGAACAAACCAGGCTAATTTTATTGTTGTCTTTATTTTCCTTATTCTAAAATAAGTAACCTAAAGACAACTCTAACCGAAGGCTAATCCAAAAAAAAAATATGAACAACTAACCTCAATCCTTCCTGACATACAAGCAACAATTTACTTTCAGGTGAAAACTGGCTCTTAATTGATTGAATGAATTCAGGATTCTGTTTGGTAAATGGCAGCCCGAAGAATAAACCTGAAAAATTGTTGTGCACAGTCCTCTTTATGATGGTGCCTGCATGAACGGAAATCAAGAGTAGTCAAGTGACATTCTAAAGGCATCATATCTACCACTTTGCCAACTTTTACAATTAAATTTAAGGTGCCATACATAAATGAACAGACAAAATTTAGCTAGATACAAAGAGAAAATGGTTTTACCGAGGTCATTGTCTTGATTTTCAATGAAAAGAGGAACATGACAACAAGATTTTATATGAGCACGATCGAACTGAGATTTGTCACGAACATCGAGAACTGCATAACCCTCCACTGCTATAAGTTTCTTTGCTTCTTCAGCATTTACATAATTTACTTCTGCTCTAATGTTCAAACTTCTCCTACAGATTGATGTTCCAGACCCAGTCCTTCCAGGATGAGTCTTAAATCCCAACCAAATTGTCTGCAATTTGCTGAAAACACATTCTTAATCGTTTCAACTTTAGCTTCACAGTAGTTGTCTCACAATGTTTCTAAGCATGATATATATATATATATATATATGTTACAAAGATCATGAGACAAATTTCTATTTTTGCTTATTCTTTGAAAAAGAAATTCTCTAAATGACCTTCTTTTAGTAAATTTTTGAAGTTAGAAATTAGTACAAGACAAAGAAATACATGCAGAAAATAACTTTTGAGAAAATAAACATTTCTTCTTATTCTTGGATTTTCACTAGTTGGGACCTCAGAGAACTTCACACTTGACCAAGTAGTTGTGCTTTTTAAATCTAGAAAAGCAAAGACTCAAAATTTCATTTACTTTCTTTCTCAACATTTTCTTGACAACCAACCAGAGCATCAAAATCAATTTCAATGGAAAATAAGGGTAATAAAACACAGATGCAAAACTGCATAAAGCATATATGAGGTAAGCCTAAAAGTCACTAAAGCAACTGAAATTCTAACAATTTTTGTTCAAAGTTTATGAGCAAAATAACATACACAAATCTGCAAAAAGACTAAAAGATATATCAATAAAAACTCAAAACAAAGATATATCAATAAAAACTCAAAACAATGTGATCCCAGTTAGCTTTGAATCTAAATTCTACATTTTTATATTTACTTCACTGTAGTAAGCAACAACATTTAAGAGTTTGAATTCTTATCTTATCCCACAGTTTCTCAGTAGCCAAACAAAACTATGAAATGGAAAAAAAGAAATATGTTACCTTCTTGAAGGAAGAAATGAACAAGAAGGGCTAATCCTCGCCATTGAAAGAATTCCTTAGAGCTTTCTTTCCCTGCTTTTCTCTGTCTCTCTCTACACTGTGATTAATGGACAGCAGCCATGAGATTGGTAGGCCACGAAATTTGGGAGGCACAATGGGTTGCTGCCACGTGGAAATGAGTATTGGATTATATTTCTGCGAGTTTCCTTGCTTGGCTCAACAAAGCAATAAAAAGAGAACAATTTCATAAAACCCCATATAGTTTGAACTAATATAAGAAAGTGTCGCGTGCGGTAATATTTAGACTTTTTGAGTACAAATTTAAGTTAAACTAGAGGCTTGAGCTGAAAACATTTTTCCAGAAAAAGTAATGCAGAAAATTATTATTTTTTTTTAAATTCTTCATAATTTATTAAAAATATATTTATTCATCTTGTTTAGCAGTTATTTAGCCATTGTATTCTTTTTTATCTTACATACTGACTTGTAGGTACAAGTCCTGTCTAACTTTTCTCAGCAAAAGTTATTTCCTTACAATGACAGAGAGATTATTTCATGAACTTAGTTAAATCAATCAAATAAATTGCATCACATTTGAGAGTTATCAAGAAATGGGGTTTTTAATGTCCTTTTCATGTATCCGGTGATGGAGAAGGGTTGCTGGTTCAGTCTCTGAAGCAGAAATTTATAGAAAGAGAAATTCAAACTCCAAATCTAGTTCCACACTTTCCTGTTAACTAAACGCTTTGTTGTTTATGATTGTTGTATCAGTCAAAGAAGTTCATGTTCACTTTTCTTTCTGCTACTGATGAAGTTATATAAATATATAATGATAGATGTTGATGTTACCAAGTAGATGAGCTTCTGTAATTTAATCTCAGATTTTGGTCTGCAGCAAGAGTAGCTGAAGATGATATGATCAACCTTAAAGAATCTATTGCCAGGTTCTTTCCTCCATCGAGCTGGTTGCGGTTCAAAACTAATCCTAGCGTGTATGAGATCCAAATCTTAAATTTCTTTTAACATCCCAAGAGATTTTACCAGTTCAACCAACCTGCACTTACGATTTAGTTTTGATAGATGAAAATGCTGGTACAGCTGCATATTAATATTACCCAAATACTTGGACTGTTATTAGTTCATAGCTTTGTTTAATCTGTTTCTTCTTCAAATCTGTTTTTGCAAGTTACATGTTGAAGGTACCTCAGAGGCCAAAACCAAATTCTTGTGGTTTATTTCAACAGAACTTGGAGATCGTGGCACCAAGAGAAAATTGGAGTTTGTTTTAAAGATCTCCCAACCATTTCCATGGAATTTTTTCTTCTCTTTTACTTCATCTATTTGGTGTTTCGTATCTTATACTCAATATATGTAGCCAAACAAAGATGATTCTTCCTTTAAATTTCAATTTGTTACAAAGCAAATAACAATTGTCTCAAATTTGATGAAACGACATCTTACATAACAACAAAATGATAAAGCATATTTATTCCATTAATCCATTTGTGAACCAGAAACTTCCCAGTGAAAAACGATGAAAGAGTACCAAGAGTATGAATACATCTCTGAAAGTAAACATATAGCCAGTAGAGGGAAACGGCAAACTAATTCTGTCCCATGAGCTTGCTCTCAACTTCTTTTTCCAACAGCAGCATTGAGAAATTATTGATCAACAGAAGATCTTTTCTTGGTGGTGTAAGGGTAATATTCCTTGCCGTTGTCTATTCTTGTAGTCTGACCTCCAGCATCAATGAGAGCAGAAGTAACTGCCAGTGCTGCACCAGCAGAAATGGCTGATGAAATGCTCCTTCCTGTATCGTGGACATCACATCAACCAATACCGGAGTAAAATACAGTAATATTTTAATGAATTTATGCATTAAATAAAAGCATTCCCCATTCAGATCAAGGCTCTAAAATCAGCATTCAATTTATTAGATATCTGTAATTATAATGAAAATATAGCTAAAAATATTATATTATAATTCATCAATTTCAAAGCTTTTGAGTGGATGCCAGAATTAAAATTATCATCCTGGCAACTTGAAGTTTCTAGCTATGGCCACGGAAGGAAATCCTCAGTCAGAAAGTTGAAATTGCTTTTGCTCAAGATAGAACCCTGAAGTAGCTTGGAATTATTTTTTAATTATCACAAAAATTTAATGCATAAGTACTGAACAATCCCCAATAAATTAAAGGAAAATTTCTCAAAACTCTCACAAAAGGATCATTTCTCCACTTCTATTCCAGAATAAACTACAGAAATCAACAGCTCACGTTCCTCAACAAATAATAGTGTCATTTAGCAGCCAAATGAAAAATAAGAACCTCCAATACCCAAACTTGTGCAATGGAATCCAGCAGCCAGGCAAGGGGTAAAAAAGAAAGGAAGCATAGTGACTGTTAGAATCGTTGCTCTAAAGCATAAAAATTCACAACTTTTCAGATTCTGAAATACAACATAGGCACTACAAACACAAGCAGATCATGGCCTCAAACATTACCCTTTCCAAGACACTCTAAAAATATAATGAAATAAAAGCAAAGAACTCAAAGCCAAATTGTGTTCTTCACGAGAACGATGAAAATCTAAGAATCAAACAAAACAAAGATAAAAGAAAATGCATATAATGTGTTGGTGTAGTGATGTAAAGCTCTCAAGACAGTCAGCAAATCATTGAAAAACATAAATTTAAGCAAACCATGCATGTCCAAGAAAAGACACTTGTTTAACTACTTTTCTCATCAAGCCATATCAAATGAAATACATTAATTCTTGACAGCAAGACTCAAAACAAAATAAAAACTAATCACCAAAAGAAAGAATACTCACCTTTGTAGCCAAGAATGGTTGCTCCAGCAACAAAACCTCCAACAGCTCCATTAACAAAATCTCTCTTCATCCTGTAATTCTGCACTAGCTGCTCAACACCGATGTAAACTCCCCCAATTGCAGCAAAGGTCATCCCGTGATTACCCATCATCTTCAGTGTCCTTAACAGCCCTGGAAGAGCAACTCTTCTCTCGACACGAGGCACATCTTGCCAAGTAGCGACAACAGTTCCCCATATAGTTCCTGCAACAAAACCAAACGTTGCCCCCTTAATTGTCTTCATCATTGGAGTATCATTGTCCTCCAAATACCTAAGCTCTGAAGGGTCCATTGATTTCTTCTAAGTTGGTACTGATCAAATTCACAAACCGATAAAATAAATAAATAAATAACCAGCCATTAGATCAAATTCCAACCCTATCAAAAAAGCAACAATCATGCCAATACAAATCTCGAAGGTGCAAGCTAGTAAAAGAAGTGTTTCCATTGGAAAATGCCAGAAATTACTCTTTGATAAACAAATTATTTTTCTTAATTTTTACAAAAATTCTAAAGAATTTAACAAATTAACACCCAGATCACTGTAACATTGCTTAGTCCAATATATTTATCAAAGAAATCAAACAAACACCAGCAATATGCTAAGCAAATAAACGCCTATACAAAATAAAACGAACCCAAAAACTTCCCTTCAATGTAAATATTAGAATGTGTAAGTCCCAAGTAATTCAAGGTAGATCAATTAGTAAATTAATCGGCACTATCAAACCCTAGAAATGTGCCAAAGACAAATAAAAAAATAGTTTTTTTTTTACTTGGGCATTTTTAAAAATAGATTTTGCAACGAAATATCATATTATTAAAAAGATTAGCAAAGAAAAAGAGAAACACCTGATCCCGATTGAAATTCGGAGAAGGCGAGTTTGAGCTCGACTGCAAGAGAGGAGTAAAACTAGTAATTGAGCTCGAACCAGAGTTATGCGATTTGACCAATTTACCCTCGATGTATTTCCTTTTTGCCTTTTGAAGCCCTTTTGGTTTTTTTGGGTAATCACGGAATGGCCCACTAAGTTTGGATATTGTGAGTTATAATCCATTCTATATTTCTATTTCTCCCTGAAAATTAGGGTATGAGAATTTCAATTTCGATCGATTCTGGTTCAGAATTTAAACTGATTTAAAATTGTCGGTTTGAGTTGGATCAAATCGATCCAAACTAATAATAAAAGGCAAATTGAACTGATCAGTTTGAATCGATTTGATTTGTTAGTTTGGGCTTAACTTAAAATACTAATTTAAATAAATTATTAGTTTGAATTAAATTAAAAATAATTTTTTTAAATTTTAATGAGTTATTATTTATTGAATAAAATAATAAAAATAAAATGTAAATATTAAAATAAAAAATAAAAATAGCTAAAATTAAATTGAGGCCTAAACTCTCTTTGCGTGTTATTTTATGTTATTAAAATTATTTTTAAATAATTATTATATTATTTAGAATGATTAAAGAAGAAAAACATCTTGAGTAATTAATAGAAATAATTCAATACATAAATATTTTAATATATTTAAGAAAAAATTATCAAAAAATTCCCATCATTTGATTTGTTTTAAAAAAAATTCACTAAATTTTGAAAATAGTTAATAATTTTCCTACACAATTAAAAGTTTTTAGTTTTTGATTAACACTTAATAAAGTTATTTTTCATGAAATGATAGGGAGGTTCTCAATAATGTCCTTAATTTTTTAAGAAATTATCATAAATATTGTATATTATAGGGGTTACTACATAATTAACCCAGAGAAACCCGGATTACTCTTAAATCCGACCCTTTAACCCAGAATCACGTCGTCAAAGCCGCAGAAGACAGCAGACTGGAGAGAAATCACATTCTCTCGCACTGAAAACATGCAGAGTCAGGATGACATCCGAAATCTGCCAATCGACATCACATTCTCTCGTCTCGGAGGTAACGAAACGACCGCAGCTTTGGCAGTACTAGTTTTCACTCTGTGATTTTGGTTTTTGATTGGTGATATTTTATTTTTTAATTTATGAAGAATGGTTAGTTGATCGGAAGAGAATACCGGCCGATTGGAGAAAACGAATGGCTGTGATCAGAGCAAAAATTTCAAAGGAATTTTCTGCGCTTCCCAAAGATATCGATCCTTATTTCCAAACCCTTGCCCCCGAAGGTAAAATTTTATCCTTTTTTTTATTTCTCTTTAATGTCTTAACTCTTATACTTTGATCTCTTGGTGGGTTTGCCATGAGAAGCAAAATTTGGAAAGACAATATTTAAAAGTTGCTTTTAAGATTTTTTTTTTTAAAGCTTTGCATTGAAAACCCGTTAGTTTATTGCTTCAATGGTGATTTTTACTAACTTTGTATGGCGAATGGAATTTTTTTTTTTTTTTCAGAAATTGGGTACTTGGAGGCCAAAAAAATTTATGACATACTTCTGAAATCTACCCCAGAAAGCCGGAATATATTCGGCCGGCTATCGGGTGCTGCTGTAAGACAGTCTCTTTTCTCTCTTTTGTGTTACTCGCTTCACAAACTGCTTTTGTATGGTGATTGTTTAATATATTGAATTTTTTGATAGGGTTCGTGGGAAGCAATTGTGCGTTCGTTTGAAAAAGATCATATTTTTCTCGGGGAGGTTGCTCAAATTATGGTTCAAAATGTAAACTATGAGATGTAAGTTCATAAGCATGTGCTTTTGCGATAAGTCACTTCTTTTGATGAGTGTTGGTATGGATATTTTGTTATCCAATAAAAATTGTTGATAAGAGTGTTTTCCAAATATGAAGTCCATATCAGAAGAAACAGGTGCAAAAGATTCAGCAACAATTAGCGGAACTTGATCGAAAGGAAGCTGATATAAAAAGAAGTGCGGCTCTATCAGCAACTAAATATGCCGAGGCTTGTCAAGAACTTGGATTGGAGGTTTGACGAATTGTTTCACTCTGTGGTGCTTTTTCTGCTCTATACTTATCATAATGATAATTGTTTCTGTTTTCAGGGGAAAAATGTGAGGCTTGAACTATTAGAGACTGCAAATTCGCTTCCAAGTACATTTAGGAGAATTTTGGAAGTTATAAATAGTGATTCTATGTCACAAGCTATGGAGTATTATTTCAATTTTGTCAGAGGTTGTCATGTGGAAAAAGATGTAAGGCAATGATTGTTATTTGATTTATCTCATGATTATGGCAAATTATGATATGCAGATGAAGGATCAAGTCACTGTTATTATCTTCTTACACTAATTTATCCTTCAAATGTGGTTGCAGAAATCTTCAGGGGCTATCTTACCGAACTTGAAAGACATTTGTGAAAATCCGCCTTCTTTGAATGTCCCTGCTGCTTCAGAGATCCTTGATTCTGCCGACGTTCAATCAAACTCAAATGATAAAAAGAATGTAGGAGAGGACATGGATTTTGCTGCATATAACATTGATTGGGATATTTCGGTTGAAAGCGCTCAGATTGATTGGGATATCGGTACTGTGGAAGAAACAGAAGAAGCTGGTAATGGCTTAGGTCCGTACGAAATAGTCAATGCCAGTGAGATCTTACAGAGTTCTCAGGAAACTGATCAAACTCCATTGAAAAAGGAGGCTGACACCCTTGTGCCTGAGGTTTCTGTTTCTGAGTTATCATGGGATATTAGCGTTGAGACACCTCAAGTTGATGCAATTGATGATGGTAATGTGCCAAATGTCAGCCTGGAAAGTCAGAAATCTGTTCCAGAAACCTTACCTCAAACCCCAGGAATCAGTGAAGATAGGAGCCAGCTACTGGAGACAGAGTACAGGAATAAGATTCTCGATGATTTGTATGAGGTATATTGTAACCCATCGTTGCATCTGAATATTTTTCATCACATTAAATCATTTATAGATCAAGAATTCGTGCATGGTATTGGCATTATCTTATCAGATCAAAGCATTCTTAAACCAACGATTGCTGGAGTTACGGAACGAGGAGACTTTATCCTTGTGTAATCAAGTCCAGTCAGTTGCTCCCTTGGTGTTGCAGCAATATTCTCCTGATGCTATCGAGACTATGTTATCTGATGTTTCCGTGGCCATTTCTCTGCTGACAAATAGGAAAACACGGGACCAGATCATGATTCTCAACTCCAAGAGGTGCTGCTAAATAATTTAGATGGATTTTGAACTGTTCCTTTTTTATTTGATTTCTTCTTTTGTTTATATTTATATCATAACAGAAATTTCCCTCTTCTTATTAAGAGAAATCCAAAAACATCTATTCAAAGAAATTCTTCCTTTTCAGTGGGGATCAACTAGAATCTGTATACTGGAGAATGTATTTGGGTAGCTTAGGACTGGTTTAATTTGCAAGCTAAATACAAATTTTTTTTTTTTTGAGAACAAGAGGAACATAAAATATGGGAAAATGCATTTCATTGGTGGTTTTCCAAAGCCAGTTTTTAAATGCAATCGTAAGTAATTTGAAAATTTGAAGATTATAATAACTTGTCTTCATTTTTTCAGTTTCTGCCTTTTGTTTTCATTGCTTTTTTTTTTTTTTTTTTACTGTAACTGAGTTTTTCGGTGTATTAGCTCATATTATAAGTACTCATACTTTTTACGTATTTATGATTTTGATCTGAATTGCAGATATCTAGACAGATTAGTTACTGCATTGGAAGAAAAGAAACATCAAGAGGTGAAATTGAAAGACGGGTTGAAGGACGTGGCTTCTAAACGAATGGAGCTTCAAAATTCTTTATCTTCATCATGGCCGAAGCAGGTGAGTTTCTTGATATAATAAACTAGGTTTAAGCTCCCAGATGAAAAGTAAAAATCGGAAAAATAATGTTCCTTCTGCTTTCATATTTACTTGAGTAGTGGAACTAGATAACTAATGCGAAAAAACAACGTACATTTACTTGAAAACAACAAATTTTCTTCCCCTTGCATTGATTGTGACTAAAATTTTTGGTACAGAATTTTTATTAAATGCTAATTAAATTGCAGGAAGCAGCTCTTAACAAAACCAGGGAGCTGAAGAAATTGTGCGAGAGTACACTTTCGTCCATGTTTGATGGAAGACCTGTGAACATAATTGGAGAGATAAATGCCCTGTTGAATAGTGGGATTAGTATGTAAATTCACTAAGGAGACGCTTGCTTACGACTAGATGAATAAATTTGTTAGAAAGAGATATCTGAAATTATTTTTTTCGTCCAATTCTTGATTTTCTCGTTGCTTATTACGAATGTAAACTGGGAGCCTGGTTTTACTGCCATTTTGTTTGTGTACTCAAACAGTTAAAATCATTATACTTAAATCAACTTTTGGGACTAATTCAGATGGTTGTTATATTGGTATGCCAATATGGAGAACCTGTGCAGTCTCATTGGCTTGCTTTATTTTTCATATTTTTGTGGCTTTTAATCTATGGCTATTACAGAGAGAATAGAATCACTAACTGTGAAATATAGGATGAATAATTGGTAAGTAAAAGTGGACGTTTACCAGAAATATTCATTGTAGATTTTATGTTCTTTTGTCTGATACAACTAATACATTCGAGGAATTAAAATCGCATTGATGGGCATATCAGTATTATTATGGTGTTTGTTGTGAATTATGTACTCACTTAAGCCTTGAATCAAATGAATATATTTACAACATTAGTAACAGAGACTCAATGGCAGGCATGAAGCAGCTATACACAACAATGTACACAGTAGTACATCAAATTCTCACGGCAGTGCAACAATGTTCACCAGCAAAAAGACCAGTGAGAAGAAAACTCACTTCTATTTTCCACCACACTGAAAGAATCAGTAAAATCTAGGATGCAAACTGAAGCCTTTGACGCATAAAAGTGTCTGGAAAATGAACTGAAAAGGTATATAAGCAAATGAACTGGGAATCAACAGTGTACACTAAAATCTAAGAGAAGGGGGAAAATTGTGTTACTGTACCAGACCCAGTCAACCAGCTGTGACATCCGATCAGTTGGACATATAACTCACTGTAGGGGAGTTCATGAATCGGGTATGTGTCGAACGGAAAGATCTCTCAAAGGGATCAACTTCAGGACAATCTGCTGCTCCATTGATTTTCAACATGCTGTGCTTTTGTACCAAACGGCTCAGGAATTCCACAATTTCAGACATTGGAGTTCGAAATTCCTTCTCAGGCTGTGCTCAAGTTTCATATCCAGTGAATTAATATTTATTAGTCCAAAGAGGTAAAATTCCATCATTAACTTCAATAATGTATTGAAACATTCACACATTGCAAATTTGACATACAATCTCAGGAAATATGCAGCTGCATTTTATGTACCTGAATACAAAGGGAGACAATATCTGCAAATTGGGAGAGACCTCTGGAGGAGAAAGTTCCTTTAATCCCAGGATCAACCATCTGCTCCAAAGATTCACGGTCATGAAGCCGAGATGATGCCCACTTCACCAGAGATTGCTCTAGCGTGGGTCTTGAGCTGTGTTACAAATGAACAAAGGGATCACTACCAAGACATATATGGAAAATTTTGAAAAAAATGATAATGAACCATACCTATCAGTGGGTATCTTCCCTGTTAAAAGCTCCAAAAGCAAAACTCCAAAGGCATATATATCACCCTTTGTGTTATCACTTCCTGGTTCCCAGTGTTCAGGTGCAACGTAGCCAGAGTTACCAATAGCTATTTCAGAGGCCTGTTCACATTGGCACATGTAATACACGAATATATTTTTTTCGTATTCAGTCTCTTTTATCTAACTATCTTGTTCAGATTCATTGGCTGGAGAGCAATCAGTAATTTGAATTCGAGATATTCATTAAATTTAAATTGTAGATTACAGATAAGTTAATAGAAGAGAATGTGATGTAGCTACATAGATGCAAATAATGCAAAGAATTTGCTGTCAATTGCAACATAAAAATGATTTCTAAAAGGTACTTTTAAACTTATTACCTTAAGTTTAACGCTGTTGCTGGTAAGAGGCCTCAAAACAGCTAGCCCACTGTCACAAACATGCGGCACCAATTCTTCATCAAGCAAGATGTTGGCAGCCTTGATGTTGCAGTGAGAGACAGGAGGAAAGAACTTGGAGTGCAAATAGCTGAAAAAACAGTTGCGGAATAAAAACATCAAAATCCATGAAAAGAATAGTACCGGATTTCCTAGTTTTTTCCTCAAAGGCAAAGCCAGCATTTACTCAATATTTCATGCTGTATCTACTGGCAGGATTCTGAAGGATAAAACAATTGTAGTGCATCTCATCGTCATATTTACTAAGTGTTTGATTTAGCATCAATTGAAGTGGTTCTTGGATTTACTGTCTTACAAGTTGGAATACTTACTGCAGAGCCTGAGCAATGCCAAGGGCAATATGGAGACGGATGCCCCAAGAAAGTGGCTTATATACTTCTCTGTGCAGAGCATCGGCAAGAGACAAATTTCTGACATACTCATAGACAAGTAGATGCTGTCCATGCTCCACACAATAGCCAAGAAGTTTCACAACATTTGGGTGCCTAAATTGAGATGAAATTCGAATCGCATCCATGAACTGTTCTTCTTCATCAAATGACAGTGATGCCAAGTTGATGTTCTTCACCGCCAAAATCTGACCAAAATGTAATCAGTCAAAGAATATTAAAAACTTGGTATCAAATTTGAATTTTGTAGTAAATAGAAAAACTAGTTAAGGTGTATTATACTTGGCCATCTGGAAACTCAGCTTTGTAGACAGAACCAAGAGATCCCTGTCCGAGAAGATTATCTTCACTGAAGCTGTTTGTAGCTAATTGAAGCTCTGCTACACTGTAAGCTTTTACACTTGCTGGCAATTTACATTTCTTGGAGATTCTTTTTCTTCTACTTGTCTCCGTTCTGATAGAGTGAACAGGAGGTACACGTCTAAGGCCAAGAAAGAACGGAGAGCTAACAGCCAGCATGTGGGGGCTCTCTTCAGGTGCAGTACACGAGTACTCTAGCCAGGGGAGGAAAAATAAACACAGTAAAATTAAATTTATGAATGAAATAATGAGAGAGTACATTAGTACTCTGCGCAATAGTTACAGTGAGTAATAGATATGATTAAATCACAAATTAGAGCCTTTACCTCTGGCTGTACTGATTGGTAGAGAATGTGGTGTGCTATTGGCGCTCTCCAAGCTGTTACGTCCCTCTCCATGGGCACGATTAATACGGAAAGCAATGAACAGTGTTGCACAGGTTGCTGCAAGTGCTAGACCACAAACTAGAGAAGCTATTCTTCCAGGGCTCATTCCTTTCTTATTTTTTCTGTCTGTTTCACTTAAGGGATAGTTCTCGACGGCACTTGACTGAGTTGTTGGAGGTGCAGTAAAATTATGCCCAATGGGCAAACTATCCATTGGAAAATTCCATGGTGGAGAGTTGGCGTCTACATGGAACTTATTGCCCCAAAACCTATTGAGGGAAAAATTGGGAAATAATTAATTTGTAATTTGATTGTTAATGTAGGTAAATAGAAGATAATCAGATAGAACTTTGATCACTTACCATAAATTTGGAATTGACTGAAACTGCTTTGGAATTACACCACTGAATTGATTATCTTCAATGTTCCTGGCGTCAGATATGGATAAACGAATGATTAAAGGTGAATTTCAGAATAAGTTGGCAGAAGTCTGCAGAAAGCAGTGTGAATAAACCTACAGAGAAATGAGAGGAAGATCGGCCAGGTAAATAACTGATCCAGTGAATTTGTTGTTCTGCAAGAACCTTTAGAGACATCGAAAACGGCAGATGGTAATCAGCAAAATATGTCACTTCCCCAAGCATGAGAAGTTTTAAATAAGATGACATAACACTCACAGTCCAGTAAGATTTTTAAGAGATCCAAAAGAACTTGGTAGATCTCCAGTAAAGTCATTATATGATAGATCCCTGTGACAGAAGAATGAAATTCAATTAACAAAAAAAGAAAAGGATCATTATCATTTGACTGTTATCTTTACATAAACAGTGAAGCATTGTGTCAAATGCAATACTAAAGAAATTAGATGGAGAAAACATACAGCTCTTTTAGATTCTGCAGACCAGCAAACACATTGCCAACAGGTCCGGATAGCAAATTGCGGCTGAGGTTTCTGCCGAAGGAAGAAAAAAAAAAGATACAAGATAAGTTCATTTATGAATAATCGTAAAACAAAACCAGTAAAATAGGCAGTCAGGAGATAAGCAACTCACAGATGTCTGAGACGTTTCAACGTAGGTAAAGAATGCGGTATATTTTCGCTCAGTTTGTTGAATGCCATATTTCTGCATACATATTTGAAGCAAAACCATCACATTTATGAAAAAATCTGCACACAACTGATATAAGATTGAAATATTCAAGCACCCAAATGCACAAAAAACAGCCATCTTACATGTGAGTAGCATTAGGAGGTAATTCATCTGGAATTTGACCCACAATGTTATTAGAGCTAACATCCCTAACAGAAGAAAATCAGAGTAAGAACTAAAACAATTTCGTAACTTTTAAGTCAATGAATTTAGACATCAGTCACTTACAAATGTTTCAAGCTATGGAGATCATATAGCCTGCCTCCAAGTTGCCCATTGAGTTCTAGCCCTTGAAGTTTACTGCATAAAATTACAGATCGAATTAACAATTGCCAATTTAGCAGAATTACAAGCAGTAGTTAATTCAGGCAGGGTATGTATATTACAGGTATATCACAGATGATCCCGAACAGGACACTCCAGTCCACGATTCAGCGCAAGGATCACCGCCATCAAATTTCCACCTATTCAGCTGTTCTGGGTTGTTCAGAGCCTTGTACAGTTCTTGAAGAACTGTGACTGTACCGAATTAAAGAAATTTTGTTCAAGTTTTTTCTTAGTGAGATGTAAAATTTCAGATTATCTATGGCCGATAATCAAGTTCAATATATATATCAAGAAATCATTTTAACTTACTAGAAATTCCTAATATGGTAGAAAGTAAGAAAGTTGAATCTATCTAATTAATCATGACTACATGATTTACTGTAAGCGCATATATTCTGGATAATTGATTAAAAACGGTTTCGTTATTTTCCCGCCAGATAATTTTTTCTACTCCGCCTAACTTGCTGGCCAAGACTCACTAAGTATAGACAAAAATGTTTTTCCTTTATCCTGTTTAGCTGCTGAGAAAACTGACGAAGCCATAAGAAAATTTAACTAATTGCGAATCTGAACCGTATCGCCCTTTTTCATATACAAATGTGAGAGTAAATCAAAACTTAGGTTCACAACTTTAATTTCTTTACTTTCTTGCCTTTTCTCAGGAAAGAAACAGAAGAAAAAGAACATCGTAACCAGTAATCATCACAAAAATCCACATATTTCCATAGAAAAGACTCCACAGAACGAATTTCATTCGAAGTTTACCGTCGAGAGGATCCGTAAACGCCAGTGCCGGTAAAGCCAGAAGTTCCGAGAAGACAATTACAGTGAGATACAAAGATAGACAGTATTTCTTGTCCATTTTCTAGAGAAAAACCAAGAATTTCCTGGAAAAAAAAAACAAACAGAAAATTCATTTGTCAACGACTTAATGCAAAGAAGAACAAATAAAAGAAAAGAAAATTCTGAAGACGTAAAGTATGTAAGTACGAAAAGTAATGAAATACGTCTGGTCAGTTTTTCTCGGAAAATGATTTCGAATTTTCTCGTGAACGAAAAAGTGTACGGACTTTCCTTTTTGAGAGAGAAAGATTTGTTACAGAGAGTGAGGGTGGTGGAAATGTTTATGACGAAGTGGAAAATCTTTACTATAGCAAGTTTAGTGTCCACGTCAGCAGAAACCGTTATAGTCGTTGAGTGAACCTGCCACGTGTTAAGGCTTTTTTTGGCCCCATAAAACTAGAAAATAATAAATTGGACTTCAACCCTACAAAAATGAAAAAAAATTAAGTGGGCCTTGATAGACCCAAACAAATGGGCCCAAAAAGCCCAATACTTTTTGAAAGCCCGTATATCCGTCCAGAGCTTGTCTATATTTCCGTTTCTCGTTTATGTCTCTCTCAAAAATGGCAGAATCAACAAATAACCAGAGCAACAATGGAGAAGCCGAACAAGAAAATGATGATTACATGGGTGACCTCACGCAGTTTCTTCCTCCCAAAACCTCTGACCCCACAAAATCTTCACTCAAAAAGGTCAGTACATTCATTTCCCTAGTACAATGACAAAAATTTTCATAACACTAATACTTTAACAGTCTCTTGCTCATACTTTTTTTTTTGGTTTTGGTATTAATATGGGTTTTAAGCATCCAAATATGGCGTAAATTTCCCGCCTTTTTGAGAAACTCGAAGAGAAAAACATGGTAGGACGGAAGTTTTTGAAGCAATCAAAAACAAATATACCTATAATCTCTGTTTGTTTGGCTTGGAAATTTTTTATTTCTTAATTTAAAAAGTTTTGGTGAATGTGTGTTAGCTTGATAATTTAGTAATTATGCAAAGGTTTTACTTGGATTGCTGTCTGCATTAGGAAACTGAGAAACCCTAGTTGTTCAATTCTCTGTTGGGATGAATGATAGATGGGGTTTTGATATATGTTTTTTGTATTATTTTTAAGCAATTAAAGCTTAGTCTCGGATTGCTGTGCTTCTGCTTGCTATGAAAGCACAAGAGAAGTGTTTGTTGAAACCAATTTTGAGTGTTGACCACTCATTTTTCCACTTATATTTGATATCTAGTGCTTTCATCCCATATCAACTGTAGCTTCAAAGCTATAATACCTCAGTACCAAACATACTCTAGGCATGATATAACATCTGTACCAATTCTCTGTAGATCATGAGTAGCAAACCGGTTGTTCAATCTTCAAAAAAGAAGTCGAAAGCTGTCAACTGGCATGAACAGCGTAAAAGTGAAAGGGAGAGAAAGCAACAAGAAGAGGATGAACAAACCTTGGCAAAAATAGAGGCTTCGATTCCACAATCTAACATTGGGTTCAAGTTGTTAAAGCAAATGGGTTATACACCTGGTTCATCCCTTGGAAAGGATGGCGCTGGCAGGGCTGAGCCTGTGGGGCTCGAGATTCGAAGGTCACGAGCTGGAATTGGCCGAGAGGATCCTTATAAGGAGAAGAGAAAGAGAGAGGAGATTGAGGCTGAGAGGAAGCAGAGAAAGGTGGAGGATTTGATGGAAGAGTTTGGATCTAGGCAAAAGTTGCAATGGCGGAGTCGAAGAGTGATCGTAAATTTCTATAAGGCGAAGGCAGCTCTTGATCAATTGGAGAACAAAGAAGTTGTGCTGGAGAAGAAGGAGGACGATGAGGATGGTGAACAGGAAGAAGAAGAGGAAGAAATCACAGAGGAGGTAAGTTCATTGGAACATTTTTTCATTTTGAGTTTTGTTTTAGCTAGTTTTGGCTTTTCTTAGACCAAGCTACGAGTGATTCAATTGAGGAATATGTTTAAATTAAGCTTCTTGACGACAAGCTTCCAATTGAATATTAGTCTTGGATGCATTTCGGTGGTTAACTTCTCTGATATTTATTGTTTTCATGTCTTGTTGCTTGAAGGTGACTAACATGTTTTCTTCCAGCTTAACTTGATTGTGAGAAACATACTTCATAATAGTGGCTGATTATTTTGTATGGTAAGTTTAAGATAAATACAAGGTCAAGCATGTCACATAGTAACACAATTTTCTAGTAATTATGTCATTTGAAAGCAAATACTTTCCTCTGGGTGATAAACTTTTCCTCTAAAAGAAAGGCCTAAAGATATTTCACTCTTAAAGTATCTATTTATTTTTCTTGTATTGGTTAGTGTATCCGAATATGCCTTGAGATATTCATATATCCTGCCTACGTGAATCATTAAGTGAGTTGTTCGCATGTTCATAACTTGAAAAAAGTTGTATCACGGATGCGTTTGGATGTACATGGACCATGGTGGATGATATCATCGTTGTCAATGGATGCAGGATTTGCAAGATATATTGTTGAAACTGAGAGATGAGTATCATTACTGCCTATTCTGCGGGTTTCAAGTAAGCTTAAAACCATTTTGTTAAAATTTAAATCTGATACACTGGCACTCAAGTCTAAGCTCAAATTCCTGATTGTCCTGACTGTTTATTGGTAAACCCGCTATTTGTTTCAGTATGAATCAGTTGAAGCACTCTCATCCGACTGCCCCGGAATTAACGAAGATGACCACTAGAGTGCATGAATTCAGGCTTCCAAACACCTGTTTGTTCTGCGGATTTTAATGGTTAGTAATCTTGCTACACACAAGTTAGAGCATTGAACTTGCACCGAGCTGGAAATTGATGCATAACCTTTCATTAATATGAGTTTTGGTGCTTTAAAATGCTCTGCTGTTTTAGAGTCAGCATGAGCTAAAAGCAGAAAAGCGTCCAAATTAATTGGATCACAGATTGCCATTGAGGATTAAGACTGCATTACACAGTGTTAACATATGGCAATGTCCTTTTTAACTTGGCGCCTAGTTAGAAATTTTTGTTGGTGAAGAATTTGTTGTCACAGAACAGACCACTTATAGCTAAAGAAATTTCAAGTCAGTTGAAAATTCAAATTATCTTATATCAAACGGAGTGTGTTTAGCAATGAAATAGTTGTAGACAATGAACATGCAATTTGGTATGCACTTGATTAGTATTTCGTTTTTAGCACCATTGTTCGTTTGATCTTTTTAGCTCTCATTTGGGATTGAAATGTTGTTTTTAATCTGCATTTGCTGTAAAATAAAATTACCAGTCCCCGGGTGATTGGTAAAATATTAGTTGTCTATTAAATACTTTAGTTTCTGTGTTTTCAAAATTAAAATGAATTATGATAGTTATAAAGGAGCCGTTGGCCATTCTTCTTTCTACTCAGTTCTGATAAATTCCATCCAATGAGAGCAAGTAAAGATTATAAATTCAGTAAACTTTTAAGAACCCTAATCTAACTACTTAAAGAGAGTGAAATTGATAGTACCTTGAGTCTTCAAATAAAAATCCCTGAGAAAAAAACCCTGAAGAATGAGCTCAGTTTTAGATGAAGCTCTGCTGCTATGGATCTTAACATAAACCAATAAACAGCTTAAAAACTGCTGTTTTGGCCTTTACTTCTTACCTTCAAGTTCAAACATTCAGGTCAATGGGCAAGTCAAAAACAAAATTAGCTTATGGAAAATTAGAGTTCCCACCATTATTATTTTTGGGAAAAGAGTAGCAAATCTCTAGTTGACAAACAACTAGATTATTCCCTGTGGGATAGGACAAATGTAGCATGCTGCATAGCAGCATTTTGCGATCTTCAGAAAACACAAAACCTAGAATCCGTATGGATATTATCCCAGCAAATACAAAAGTCAAGGTCACGGCCCTACATATTGCGTGAAATTTATTCCGGAACACAACAACAAACACAAAATACAGAAAAGATTGGAGCATCTGCTGCAAGGAGTCAGCACAAATCCTTGTGCGTGCGAGCTCCATAGGAAACTCAAAGCGAAAGTGGACACTCAAAGTGACCAATGCATCTCCAGGGTGGAGTCATCATAATCCCTGGAGTGCTCGAGATCCATGTAGAGCCTTGTACTTGGTTGAGACAACTCGAGCTCACTGGCAAAATGACCGTTAACAGGCTCTGAAGGGGGACCTAAACCCAGTTGAGGGAGCAATTGGTGTGAACTGCTACCAGCTTCATTGCCCTTGAAACACCATGACATGTTAGGATATTGGTTAGCACGAGATGATACTGGTTGAGCCACAGATTTGCTTTCGGCTTGCATCAGGTCGCCCACCCCGAGTCCTGATGCTTGGGATCTAGAGCCCCATGGTTGATTTGACAGAAGAGAGAGAGCACAGCTTGAGTCAGCTACTCCTGAGAAACATTCTCCAGAAGGAATACCAGGACCGGAGAAACCAGTCCCACCAGTTGAATACTGTAAGTAAGGATCAGGTGGAGAATTCTCAGAGTGGTTGTGCCACGGTGGATGTGGAAGATGCCTGGCGGTGACATTGGTTTGGTTTCCAGGCACTCGCTCAGAGACTCTCATCACGGGCCATCCATCCCTCACGGCGACACCCTGGTATGCACTGAAGTCAACCGGAAATCCTCCACCCCTGCCGTTGTTCTCTGTCATTGCAACATCAAACATTTGAACTTGTTCTTTAATGATAATTAATAGAAAGCTATGAGGGTTTTGAAAATGAATTTGTACACATGATTCCTAACCAATGACAGATGAAGCAAGCCTGCCATAACGAGTAGTTAATACCGATCCCGGAGGCGGCTTCCTCCGGCGCTCGTTATGGCCTGCCAGGCGTCTGCGACAGCTTCGTTTTCCTTGGTCAAACTCTGGAAGCAGATGAAATCTGGGAAGAGACTACCAAAGAAGCTATTAAGTTTGATACATAAAAGAAAACCATTGGCACCGATTATTTCTGCAGAAAATCAACCTCAGGAAGATAAAATATTATGGAAATTTCTTCATAAACATATTGTAAGGAGAAATTCAAAAGTTGAGTCAAAACTCTCCTTGGTAATCCATTACAGGAGTTCATACCAAGAAGAAGAGTCTCTGTTAGCTTATATACTACTCAAGGATATTGAAATTAGGGAAACAAAATTCTAAAAATTCTGAAATCAATTATGCTTATGATTCTTGTTTGAAATGAAAACTTGTTTAAATCATTTATGTTAGCCTTATCTGGGAAATGTTAGAATACAACGGCTGTATCCGTATAACCCATCGAATTTTTTCTTACATTTTCCCAGTTCTTTATCATATTTCTCTAGTTTTAGGTTACACTTTCTAAGTTCCTTGAAAAATTAAAAGTATAATGCATAAGTTGAGAAATTTAAAGAAAAATTTAAAAAATATTTTGAAAAACTTGGTGAGTTGTTATTGTACAAATACAAGGACTGTACTGTAGACTGACTCTAGCCTAACCTCATTGTGCTAATTGCTTTGCTTTTTGTATTCTCTGTTAATCATGCATGGGAAAGTTTTGCAAGAAATGCCAATACTAACATCTATATTGCAGCTACAATCATATTTGACAAAATTGATCATGCATATGAACAAACAGGCAGAAGTTCCATGACCAAAAATTTTCAAAAGTATTAAAAATTCTCAAGCAGAAGACAAATGGTAAGTGTCAACATATTTATATATCAACCAAAAACAAAATTTTACCAAAGACAAGAACTAAGTCCAAGACCTCCCTAAGTATCAACTAAATCACAAAACTCCAAACACAAAACAACAAGTAACCATAACCAAGAACAGTATCCACACAAACCCAAATTAAATTAAAGACAAATAACCTAATAAATTCAGAGATTTCATCAAGCTCAAAAATAGCTAACTTACCTACAAAAAAAAAAAAGTTAATAATAATGAAATAGTTACAAGTAATAACTCTTACAAACTTTAAAATACAAACTTGAGAAACATAACACACAACCCACCAAAATTATCAAAAAGAGAAACTAAAAACAAATAAACAGGTGCATACTGACTGAGGATTTTGTTTGGAATTGAGATATCGTGACTATGGAAAAATATTAAGTAACAGTTCACTACCAAACTTTCGCAATGTACAGACTTAAAGCGTAAGCACAGCAATTACAAACATATGGGAAATGGAAACTCAACAGAATTGTATAAGAGTAGCATTCTCCACCAAATGAACAAGAAGATTTTTTGTTTCCAAAAGAAAAAAAGAAATAGAAAAAGTTGAGCTGACCTGCTACACTGTTGGCAAAACCTTTGCTCAAGACCAGCAACAACAACAACAGGAGATTTAGAATGCATGCCACAAACTTTATGCCTAGAATAGTAAGCTTTAGCATCACTCAGATCAACTTTACATCCCTCCACTTGACACCTCGGTGGCTGACCACCACTTTGCACCACTGTTCCTCCTCCGCCGCTGCCGCCACCTCTCAACTTCCTCCCAGACCCCGACCCTGACCCGGATGAAGAAGAACCACCAGAACCGGATCCTTCTGATGCATTATTAACTGGAATAATATTATTATTCCCACAAGAAGTACTACCCACATCTTCAAAGTAGATTTTCTGGCCAAACTTCAAACCATGAAGTGATGTCGTCGAGGAGTCACCCGACTCTGTCGTGAAAGAGCCAGAACCTAGTTCCATATCAGGCTAGTAGTAGTAATAATAATATCCATTCATTATTTTCTTGTTGTGGGTCATTAGAGAAATCAAGAGAGGAAAAAGGATTGGGTTTAGTTTTCGTTTTTAAGGTTTAAGATTTGAGAAAAGTTACAAAAATAAAAATAAAAGTGAAGAAAGAGTAAGTATTTTTGGTGGTGGTTAGACACTTGACAGTGATGATACTGGCCCATGCCAGCGAGGGAAAGTGTAGTACACTGTAAAGAAAAGAGAGAGAGAGAGAGAGAGAGAG
>JAXCLQ010000003.1:12423173-12435926 GCA_035584115.1 Cedrela odorata
AATTTAAAATATTAATTTAAATTAAATCAAAAAATAAAAATTATTTTTAAATTTATAGGCTATTAAATTAAAAAATAAAATTTATTTTTAAAAATTTTATATTAATTTATTATTTATTAAATAAAATTTAAAATAATTATATCAGTTCGATTTAGTTGATTTTAACTAAAAATCAAACTAAAATTTATCAATTTTAATTTTTTTTCAAATTCAAAATTAAATTAATAATATTTTAAATCGATTCAAATCATCCAATTCCATTCAAAAATCTCTAATTTTTTAATTTTTAATTAGTGAGCACAAGACAAAAGAAATATTGTGGGTATTTGCAACAATAGAAATAATGTTGGTAAAATTGGGGATGACATAGAATGTAGTTTGTTAAAAATAGAAGAGAGATGTTGGGCCATTTTTGGTTTGGTATACATATGTATGTATATACATATACATGACATACACATAATGTATGTGTGTTGATACCAAAATAAGGAGGATTTTACTCTAAAATCCTGAACTGAAGCCTCTGATTTGATCTGAAACTGTTTGTTTCACTGAAGAAGAAGAAAGCTTGGTGCTTTCATTTCATAGCCTTAACCTACCCTAAATTACTTTTTTACTTTGCTTCTTAGGTTTGGTTGCTTTGCTGCACCTGCCCTCCTAATTTTATATAATCAAAACTATTGGGATGTAATAATTAGTAATTGGTAAGAAACATGTTTTCAATTAGGTGGATTAGTTGTTTGTTTGTGCAATAATATTTTAAATTAAAAATGTAATAATTTTATTTAATTTGTAATTTAAAAATAATTTTTTTAAATGTAAAATATAAAAAATAAAATAAATCACACGCAACCAGTGTTAAAATATTTTTACAATTTTTTTTAATAATTTAAACGATGTAACGTTACTATCACATAATATTATATGATTTTGTACTTTTAGTGTTAATTTCGTGTTAATTATTAAGCGAAAGAGCTGAATAAATCAACATGTTACATAAGTTTTAAGTGGTGACAAAATTTCTTTAGTTCCACACTTTATAATTGATAATTAGATACAAATTAATATAATATTAATTTTAAATAAATAATAATATTATTTAATTTTATATTTTAAGTGATTGATAAATAAGGTGACATTTATAAAAATATTTTTAATATTATATCTAATCGATGTGACAAATCAACAAGAAATCAATTATCCATACTACTTGTGGCTATAAACATTTTATTCATTTTAGTTCATTTTCTCTTATTTTCTTTGTAACCAAACATCTTAAATTTTTAAAAAATATTTGTAATTATTCTTATGATTACAATACTCATTAATATATATATATATATATTTAATTAAATAATAAAATTAATAATTATATAAAATTTATAAATATAGAAATATTATTTTCAAGTTAATAAAGTGAAAGTAATTGTCATAAATTCCAAAAGAAAAGATTAAAAAAAAAAAAAACCAATTGGGCCACAACAAAATGTTTGGTCCATGCCACATTTATGGTTGTCTAACATATTGTAGAAAACAAAATCACAAAAATTATTGTCCAAAATCAGAAAAAATAATAATAATAATAATTAGGGCCCCAACCAACAATATTTTGTTGCTTTGAACCAAGATCTTGTCTTGCAATTGTGTCTCTTTTTTTTTTTTTTTTTTCATGTCCTAAATAGCAAAGTGTATGAAAATAAATAAATTATATGACATGAATTTTTTTTAATAAATACTATTAAAATTATCAATTATATAAATAAATGATAAAAACAAGCGTAACAAAATTTAAAAATATATAAATTTGGATTAAATAAATTACAACGGTTAAAAAAAACATCGATAATAATATGTATTATTTAATTGTTTTAAGTTAGAATTTCGAGTTTTGCATTAAATTTTTTAAAATAATATGTCCAAGTCGGGGCCTTTTTTTTTCTTTTATAAATAAATGTATTTAATTTTTTTTTTATAATTTCATATCTACCACTGAAACTTTTTTTTGTTTACTTTTTGGTCCAATCCAATTCACTCCCTAATTGGCTTTTGCTTTGAATGTTGAGACCAAAATCATTCTAATGAATTGTCACATTCTTATGTAAGAACAACAAAATAGTATGCAAATTCATATACATACATACATACATACATACATATAAACTTAATTCACATATTTCTAGGATTAAACAAAATAATTAAAAATATATAATAATAATAATAATAATAATAAAATTAGATATTTAAAAAGCAAAGGAATGAAAGAGAAGTTTTGTTATAAAATCTTCCGACCATAAGTACTTATCCAAATTATTATTTTAATACTTGCATTGATTCTCTATGACATAACATAACTCACTTGGATTTGTTTGCAATAAAACTTCTCGATTGGGTCGAGAAATGCACAATCCTTTAGGGTTAGTTGGATTTTTTCAACTTTATAACATATAAAATCACAATTAATTATCCATTATTTTCAAAAATTATAGAGGTCACCAACAATATGATTGCATAATTTTTGGTAGAATCATTGATTGCACTCAGTAACATAATTCAATGTGTGTAAAATTATGATTGGTTGATAAATCAATTATGTATTTCTAACTATGATGGATTCAAATTAATGTATGATTACATGATTTCTTGTCATTCAAGTGGCATATTATTGATTGATGTACCAAGTGACAAGATTTAAAGTTTCACCTTAAAGAGACATGCCAGCTAATAATCACTGGCTTTACCAACAAAACTCTTGTTTTCTTTGCAAGTATATTTGTTGGTTGAATAATACTGTTTATGTGAAGATTGACAATGATGTATAATGACTACATTGAATAGAAAATTGGTAGATCAAAGCAAGTTCATCTTCCAAGTTGCATGCCAATTTACCTTTAAAAATGAAGTTTATTTTAAATCAGGGACATACATACATAGTGGTGCATTCTGTGCTTTATTATTGCAAGCACTTTTCCAGGAATTTCTGCTTCTTGCTAGCTGGAAAAGGCCTAGTAATTGATTTCCATATCAAAAATCAACAATGAACATGTAATGCATTACAATGCCGTGTAACCAAAGTTGGACAACAATATCTCAGAAACCAGAAACCAAACATGTAGAATATATGCATAGACACAGCACATGCACAGAGACAATGGAAAAATGATGCATCCCGATCCCCCAAGTCCCCACCATGTAACGCGATAATCGGATTATGCGCAAAATACTCAGAGCCATCAAACAATATGGAAAATAAAAAATAAAGTGCATAAAAGGTTGATATAGACATTAGAAAAATCATCTATCATATTCCCAAGAAAGAATTCCCACAAGTTGCAGGAAAACTACAGGAAAAAAAGAACACAGATAGAGAGTTTTTGGCACAATCTGCATCATCTTGGGACCCTACCCTCTCCATACATGTGCATAGGTTCAACAAATCCAGGAAAAGTTATTTTAGTACCACAAACTGACGTGATCAAAGCAAAGGAGACATGTTGAAAAGGGAAGCATGTATTGATTTCATGATTTTTCTCGGAAAGTCCACTCACAGAGGTCCTGTCTACCTTGTTCTGACTGAAACCTGACAAATCCACCCAACCAAACCCAAATGATTCAATTCAAAACAAGAATATATCCTCCAGTTGATTTAGATTGAAGACACAAATTCTGTATGTGTAAGCATTTGAACTTATATATGCTATTCAAAGATTGTAATCCTAGAATGAACACCGGTAAAATGGAGTGCATGATAATTTCATTCTTATACCTTAACTTCCACTGTAGCCGCAATTCAAGATTAAGAAAGTTAAGAAGAGTGCAGAAACTCAAGCACAACAATGCAAGTCTGTACAATACAAATTAGCATACACAAATAACGGACTCCAGTTCTAACATGATTTTTACCACTAATAAGGAGGCAAAAGCATACGTCAACCACGAATGATTATGGTATTGTAGATCAAAGCAAAAGCTATGGTATCACATAAAACATTGAGTAATATTTCATACTTCATCATGCAAATAACCCATTATTTCCAACAGATGCACCATAAATCTAGATTAATGCTTATGAAGTATCCGAAGCTAAACAATGCACCATGGTCAAAATATATCTCAATCATTTTCACTATTTTTATGCATCTTCAGTTTTTAACACCAAAAGTGTCCAACAAAAAATATGCAAATCTCAAAATACTGAAAGAGAATTATTAGTGCGACTGGCTAATGTATTGCATTCTTACAACAGTCTTCTATAAAGGCTTCGTGTTCATCAGTGCACACAGCATTAATCCACTCCTTTCCAGCTTCCAAGTCCTCAGTTTCATTTCCGAGTCTCAACCTGCATCAATATACTCTTTTATACAGATTAGAGGCCTTGGAATTGAATCACATCCACATTAGAATTGGGCTGGGGTTTGGTTTACATTCATGTAAATAACTTTTTTTTTCTTTAACACAGTACAAAAATTGTCATGTCGATGTTCAACTCTCACCAATCCTGTTACTTTATGCGTCCTCCCGAAGTATGTGTATCACACACCCTTTTCTCAGGAAAAAAGAAAAAGAAAAAGAAAAAGAAAAAGAAAAACAAGAACAAGGAAGAAATATAATTGTATGGTACCAAGAAAAGTAAAGGTAGTAAAATTTAATTTTCTACAAAGGGGGAAGTACCAAAATCAGAAGATTGTAAAAGAACATTGAACAACAATAGTCAGTAACTTCATATAGGATTACATGCAGTATAGTATAAATTTTGCCAAAACTTCCCAACCAAAATTATCCCATTTATCCCATTGGAAGAAATGGCCCTTGGAAATTAACAAAAATAATAAAGCATATACTGAAAGAAATATCTGTAACCATCTGCAGGCCAACAAGCTGCGTTATATTCTATGACTTGTCTGGCCATAGAAATGAAGGTATGAACGCATCACAAAAACTAAGCAAATTATTATTTGCATTTGATACCAACTTCAGCGGCCCGATGTGGCTTGTTTTTCCGCCTACTCCCATTCTGTCGGAATCCAACAGACTTTGTCGAGTCATCAGTGCTTGATTTTAATTCAATGCCATTCTCATGTTTTTCTGTAACAATAATATCTTTTGCCTGCGTGGACCTCTTCCGCTTCGTTCCATTTGCTGAAGGAACTACATTTTTTGAATCTTTGCTAGAGATGGAAACTTTTGGATTATCGCCATCTTCTTCTATCTTCCCGGCTTCTCTTTCTTCTTTGGCATCATCCTTCAATGGCTTTTGCGTCTTTCCTCTTCTCCTATATGCCGGAATCTTTTCCTCTTCTCCACTTCCAGGATCCTCCTGAGAAGCAATAACTGTTAGCTTTTTCCCCTTTCCTCTACCTCTTCCCATACTGTAGAGCAAGCTTAAAAGAAAGTCTCCAGTAACTTAAAAAGATTTCTGCAACAAAAACAGATAAACTTAGAAACCAGAAATAATATTAAGTTAGAAAATGAACCCCAATGGAAAAAAGAATTACACAAGTTATAGGAGACAGAAAACAAATGTAAACATATTGTGTCAAGAACAAATTGATTATCTGCTAACATTTATATAAATGTGAACCAAAAGCATATATTTCCACTCTTATTAACAACAAAAAGCATATGAACCAAGTACTTCTATTCGATATTGAAAATCGATGTAACTCAACAAAGCTTTGAGCCCGACAAAATGGGGTGGTCGACTACACAAACTCTCTTTTGGGGCTTTCCGCTCTACTAAGAGCACATTTCACATGAAAGCATATCTTAAAATTCTTAGACATGGCTCGGTTACATAGTACGCATAAAGAGAATGCAACTTTTTAATCTTTGATACCATGATCTCATAATTTCCAAAAATTGAGAACTGAAATCAACCATGTAGGTTTTGTTTTCCCTAGCCTAAATTAATCAGAATTACTTGCTCTAAATTATAATTCTTTTTTCTTTCCTACCAGTTTCATGAAACCAAATCAATTATCAGATATCAAAAGAATTGGAAACTTCATATATATTACGTCGAGTAATGAATATCATTCTTGAAAAGCAAAAACCAAATCTGAATATGATTCCAAAACCAAACATGAAAATAAATTTATTCCATGGACCAAAAAACAGCTAATTCAAGCTAGCTCCATCTGAACAGTAAAATAACAAAATCAATAATCATCTTAAGCTTCCCAGCAAAAAAATAAACTTGAAGAAACATTTTTCATTCAGCCACAAAAAAACAAAGACAACATCAAATATTTTCCATATTATCAGCAACCAAACAAGCATTCACATTCTTACAAACTCAAAACAGGAAAACAAAAACATAACTCTGAATCATAAGTAACCAAAGAGAGAGGAAGAAGAAAAATGAAGTTGACCTCATAACATATATCCATTTTCTGCATCATTGACACAATACCCATTTCTCAGAATCTGATTATAACAATCAAGAAAAAGAAATAAACCCCATGAAACCAGTGGGTTCTGAATTTTTAAGAATGGTTTTAAAAGTGAAGCAAAAATGGCTGATGAAGTATCTAAAACTATGACCTAAACGAGAATAAAAAAATAACCCAGATCAGAAAATGATGTGATTTATAATAAGTTTTATTAAAAAATTTGAAACTTGAAGAGGTTATTGATAGCCATAAAAAAGTTTTGAGAACTCAACTAAAGAGCAGATGCAGAAAGGAGACAAGAACTGAAGAGAAGAAGCTAGAGTTGTTAGAACTCATAAAGATTTTACCCCTTTCTAGGGGTATTAAAGGAAATTTCCCTAATTTTTTCCCAATATATTTATATATAATTGCAAATAATAATTAATAATTGCATTTATTACTCAAATAATTTTTACATGAAGAGTTTTTTTTTTTAAAAAAAATTAAAAATTAAAAATTAAAATAATAATACCTTTTACAATAATCTCAGTGTGTTTCACGATTGGACAGTGAGAAAAATTAATTAATAAAAAAATTAAAAAAAATAGTATGTAATTAATTAATATTTAATTCATTAGGTAAATAAATTATTTATTATTTTAATTATGAACAAGCAATACGTTAGATGGCCTTTAAAACGACACGTATAGGGGTGTGACTTAAGCAAGTAAGACTTTTCTCCACCGTTGCATAAAGATTCCGAGCACTTCATATTTGACCGACTAAATGAACGTATTTCCACGCGATTATTTAACGCGTGAGTAACACTGTTCATGTAATGGCATCTAGAGAGATTGATGGTCTGTCTTTTGCTTCATTGGGGATTCCCTACTTATTCTTTACTTGATCAGAGAATTCTCGACAAGTTCTTAATTCAGGTTGGGAATTCTCGACGTGATTCCAATCCCTATCATAAATAATATATGGAGTCGTCAACCATGCTGATTATCCATGGTAAAGATTCAGTAAGATGAAAGCATTAGTCTATAAATATTGAACTCATAACTTCAGGGTAAAGGCCTGCTAGTAGTAACTTTCATTAGTTTGAACACTCTAAGACTCTTACCAATAATCTTACCAATAACAAGATCAAGAATGAGGCAAATTTGTTACCATGTGAAATCATAATTTGAGAGTTTTAACCTCAAGATGGTGCCATTTTCAATGCAAAATAAAACTAGAAATGAGGCCATATTCTACATTCTAGTAGACCTTTAAGTTACATAATTGCCAAGAAAATGGATAAATATTGTTATGAACAATTTACCTGGTGATGATTCTGCTTGGCTTCGTATATTGCTAATGCTACTTGGATGAAACTGGCTTCGATCTACAAAGAAATTAAGAATCTTCATACAATCTCGGTAAAGACTTGCATGGCATAAGCCATTAGAGTATTATGTTATAGAACGGTATCTTCTAGTCAGAACATTTTTTTTCTTTAAATTCCGCCAAACTTGAGGGCCTCTCGGATGGCGATTTACATACCTGGTTGTAAATACTTCATCCGTGCATGCGACTAAAGTACTCAAGGCTAATGTAGTTTTTATAACTCTTTGATCTTTAAGCCAATTATACATTAAACACCGATATTTGACCCTCTTCATATCATACCTAAGACATTGTGGGAACGGTATTAAAGATGATATAGGGTAGCCTAAATCATTTATGAAAAAATTGATCTTCATTTCGATGATTTCCTTTCTCTGTTTAAGGAATAGAGGAGTTACTCTTATCATTTTGCAAACATCCTTCCGTTCAATACCAGCTTTCACAATACAATCAAATCTCTCCTGAAGCTCCCCTGCTCTGACTCTAAGATTCTTGAGCGCTTTTTCCAATTGCTTTGAGTTCTCTTCAAATCCCATTTCCAACAAGAACTCAGTCTTCACCATCTCTGGTCTTTCTACTTTCTCTCTTGATTTTGGTAATGGTTCGACTCTTGACCCCATAACCCATTTTTTCATTTCTTGAGGATTCTCCCGGATGTGTGCACAAAGACGTTTTTTTCCAACATTCAAGATTTTCAGCAAGCTACTAGTTTTCTTCAAAACACATGAACCCAGCAACACAGGGTGAAAACGGACAACTTTCTGAATCTCCTTCACATCCATCTCAATCTCATTTAGGAACATAACACATTGCCTCAAATTCAAAAAAAAATTACCCACTTTGATTTCTTGAAACATTGAACATATCTCATTCATCGAGGTTCCAAATTTTAGTAAAAACCCAACCAGTGTAAGTGCCGTATCCAATGAACCTTTGAAGAGAATTTCGGGATGCTGCTTGATTAATCTTCCTAACTGCTCCTTGCTGCAACCAATCTTACTACATACGCTTAAAAAAGTAAACACCATTCTCCAATTATAAGAATTCTGCTCTGGAAAATATTTCTCAAGCCAACTGAATTCAATTCCTGTACTATTCAACATCTCCGAGACCTTAACAAACTCCAAATTTACATCCCCAATAAAAAGACGAGGAAAGCATACGATAATCTTGCGTATAAAAGACTGACTAAACCCCAGTTTCTCATAAGCTAGAAGCTTTGAAGGCAAAACTCCAACATCATATCGAAAAATTTCCATTCCCTCTTTAAAAATCTTCCCTATATTATTTTGGGTGATACCATAATTACACAAAACATGATAATTCTCCAACAACAAATCGTCATCACTCAAAAACATCAAATTACGCGGAAGAAGAGGATTATACTCGTGAGGCTCCAATCCTAAACTCTCGAAGAAAGGCTCAAATTCATTAATAGGATGATACTGCAAAAACCGCGCAATTGACTGGCCAATATCTGCTTCAATATCAACCTTCCTTAACAACTTTTCAAGAAAAAAAGTTGAGTTTTTGCTCATATGTTCAGCATCCATGAACAGAAAATTCCTAGTGGAATGCAAATACTCCAATAATGCAGCTTGAGCTTTTCTTCTATTGGCAACAGAAATTTTACTAACATCTCCACTATCCAATGAATTTCCACCATCATTTTCAGGTTTCAAGGCTTTTTTTGTTCCATAAAACCTAGGGTTTTGGGCAAAATAAAATGACCCAATTGGTTGAAATAGTGTTTTTGATGATCTAAACTGCTTTTCAACAAAATTTGTACAAAGCCATTTGAGAATACATGTTGTTCTAAGTTTCCGCAAATGGTTCATGATCACAGAGTATAATGATCGATCAAACTACCACAAAAAAGGCTAAGTTTAAGCTCAAATAAAATTAAAGATGAAGTTTTTGCTTGATTTTGCCTTACCTTTTGAGCTTTACTAGTTGGGTTTGCTTTTCTTTTGATAAGTCAGCGGCCACCAACTTCGTGCTTCAGTTGCAGGACTGGCCAATATTTACTACTACAAACTAGTACCGGTTTTCAGAAACGATGAATCGATCAGGATTTTTTTATGGGTATTTTGGTCATTAAACACTTTTTTTTTTAGTTCACACATACATACATATATATAAGAAAATTATCAAACATCTATTCCTTAAATCCAGAAAATAAACGAAAGGAATTGTATTTATTAAGATAAAAAAAAAAATCATTTGATTTTGCTCATATAATAATATTTAAGATTATTCTCAGTATTCAAAACATATTAATTCACTGACAAATTTTTTTTTGTTAATAAAATAAATAGCCACAAATATTGCTGTTGGATTGATAATGTGATTTCAAATTACAGAAAATTCATTTTGGTGTCATTTGGTTGCATATACTTTGAATGAATACAATAAAAGTTGGCAAATTTTTCAACTTGTACAAGCAACAAAAATCAAAATCTTCACCCATTTTTACTTAACTTCATTTGATTCCTTAAGTCACAGCACCAGAATCCCCAGTCCAAAAAAGGTCTTCTACTCTTCAGAATAAATTTGTTTCTTCAAATCCTGCCAAACTTCAGGCCCTTTAGGATGATGATATACAAACTGCTGCATAAAAGATTTATCTGAGTATGCAATTACAGTACTCAAGGCCAAACTAGCTTCTGCCTTTCCCTGATCTTTGAGCCAATTATACATCGATAACCGGAGCTTGATTCTCTGTTCGGTATAGTTGAAATATGATGGAAATGACACTAGAAATGATACCGGATAACCCAAACAATTCACAAGAAAACCAATCTTTGTTTCAATGACATCCTTCGTCATATTAAGAATTTGGGGGGATACTCTAATCATTTTGCATACATCCTTCCTGTCCAAACCAGCATTCACAATACAATCGAATCTTTCCTGAAGCTCAACTCCTCTGCCGCGAAAAACCTTGAGTGCTTTTTCCATTTCCTTTGAGTTCTGAACATATTCCGCATCCAGTAAAAACTTGGTCTTCAGCATTTGTGACCTTTCTTTCTCTGCTGGTAATGGCCCGACTCTCGAACCCAGAACTAATTTCTTCAATTCAAACGGATTCTCCTGGATGAATTTGCAAAGTCTCTTCTTCCCAACATTCAAGTTAGCAAATATGGTATTAGTTTTCTTTAAAGTACATGAACCTAGCAACAGAGAGTGAGATCGGAAAATCTTTGCGATTTCGTTAACCTTCATCTTAATCTCAAACAGAAACATAAGGCATCGCTTCAAATTCAAGAAAAATTTCCCCACTTCAATTTGCGGGAACTGAAGAAACATAGAACATATCTCAGTCCTTGTACATCCAAACTTTAGTAGCAGTCCAATCAGTTTGTGCGTGGTATTACTTGAATCCTCAAGGAGAAGTCCAGGACGCTGCTTAATTAATCTACCTAACTGCTTGTCACTGCAACCAATTGTGCTAAATAATTTTAAAATACTAAACATCATAATCCATTTTAAAGAATCTTGTTCCGACAAATGTTCCTCAATCCAACATGAATCAATTCCGATACTCTTCAATCTCTCTAATACCTTAACGAACTCTGTATTTACATCCCCAATCAAAAGACAAGGACTACAAACAATAACCTTACCAACAAAAGACTGGCTAAGCCCCAGCTCTTCATAAGCTTGAATCTTTGACTGCAAAACTCCAACATCATATCGAAAAACTTCTATTGCCTCCTTATAAATCTTCCCTATCTTATTTCTTATGACGCCATAATTACACAATACATGATAGTTCTCAAGCAACAATTCATCATCACTCAAAAACATCAAATTGCGTGGAAGCAGAGGACTATACTCTGAAGGTTGCAACCCCAAACTCTCAAAGAAAGGCTCAAACTCATTAATAGGATGATACCGCAAATACCGGGCTATCAACCGCTCAATATCCAACTCATTTTCAAACCTTTCTACAAGTTTTTCAACAAAAAGTGGCGAGTTTTCGCTCATATGCTCCGCATCCATGAAGGGTAAATTTCTAGTGAATTGAAAATATTCCAACAATGCAGCTTGGGCTTCTCTTCTAGAACCGCGAGATATTTTTCCAATATTTTCCCTCCTAGCCAGTGAAGTAGCATCAAAATTTCCAATATTTTCATTTTCAAGAGCTCTTCTTGTTCCATACAGCCTAGGGTTTCTGACAAAGTAAAATGACCCAGTTGGCCAAAATGAAGATTTTGATGATTTGATGTTGCTTTCAACAAAATTTGAAGAAACCCATTTGAGAATACATGTTATTCTACGTTTCTGCAAACAAATCATGAATATTTTATACAACTACGAAGAGTAATTCCAGATAGAATACCCCAACAAAACAATGTTTGGTAATCTATCTTACCTTGGAATTCTCGTGGTTTAGCCTCAACTGAGTAAAGACTTGAAGCTTTAGCAGCAGTAAGTTTCGTCTTCTTTTGATGATTCAGGCTTGATACGCACCGAGCTGCATTTTCAGAGGGATTTCCGGCTCCGGCTGCTTTTCCTACTCTTTCTCGCAGTTTCAGAAGTCAGAACCATAACAAAATAAGAATTTTATTCAGAGTGGTGCTAAGCTAACTCGTACACTTCTTTTATTATAATTATAATTTTAGTTGAAATTATATATATATATATAATATTTAATTAAATTCACCTATATTTTAATATAATTTTTGTTAAAAATTTTAATATAACAAAAAATAAATAAAAATAAAGGGCCTATATTTATATAACAAATAACAATAATATTAATATGTGACACATAACTAGAATGAAAATTTAAAGTATTACTCTTTTAATTTTTAATTAATTTTCATTTTAAGATCATAATCAATTTTTTTTTTCTTCTCTTTTCTTAGGTTAAATATTAGTTGTCCAATGAAATCAGGATTTGTAGGAAAAGGTTTTTGAAAGGCCTAAACAGTGTGTTTGTAATTCAATAAACAAAAATTTTCATTCATTAATTTCATACAATCCA
>JAXCLQ010000003.1:12454500-12465022 GCA_035584115.1 Cedrela odorata
CCAAGCATGTGCTAATTATTTATGTGAGAAAGGAATATGAGAAGTAGCATGTAATGGGATTGTTTGGACCCAATTGCATTAAAATTCGACCACCCAAAGCCCTCTCTCTTTCTCAAAAGAATTCAGTCAATAGGCTTAGGGAATGAAGATACAATGTAGAGGAATATATTATTTTATAGAGTTAGAGAAAGATTTGTATGTTGATTTAATTAATTCTTTTTACTTATTTATTTTAATTATTATTATAATTAGTTGGTTTTAAATAAATATATAGATATAATATATAGGCTCAATTTAATCTAATTTTTTCTTTTATAAAAAAATTATCTATTTTTTTTATAAAAGAAATTTGATAAAATTCAACTTATCAATTAAATTTTATGAATTAAAATAAAAATATAATTTACTCTATTTATACAGTAAAATATACTTTGAATATCTTAATTTTATTCTAAACACCCGCAAAAATATTTATCACATCCACAAAAAAATCATTAAAATAAAAATCTCAAAATTAATAAAACTAGTAACAATGTTTAATTGTGGCAATCTTCTTTACAAGCAATCAATTTTGAAAAAGAAAATGGATTCATAACACTATTCTATTTATTTAAGTTGAATTATTTTTAATACTTAATAGTAAATTACTCTACGAGTATTTTTGTAAATTTTTTTTTATATTAATAGATGGGTACTCTGAATATATTTGAGGGAGTAAATAAATGCACGAGACACTTTAAAAATATTAATCTATTTAGCTTTTCATTCAATTTGTTTTGGAAAAATAAGATTTTTTTTAGTTTTTTTATATTTTACGTTCTTATATAATAAGATGGTATTTCACCGATTATAATAATTTTCAATTTCTTTAATTAGATTTATTAATATTGAAATTACCCATAGGCAAATATAGTCCATTGTTAGTGCTGAGACACTTCTTGTGTTGTACATATCACACTTAAAAGTGGTGTGTGGTATGCTTAACAATGCTTGCATTTGTCACAATCCATTCACCCAACGCAAGAATTATTTTTTGTCTCCCTTGAAATTTTGGTATTGGGCTTTCAGGCCCACTATGTCCAACCACTGATAGGCTAAAAATTTAATTGTAGGCCCATGGGCCGATTGTGAAAATAACAATGTTACGAGTCTTGTACAGGCTTGCTCATAGTGTTTGAGTGCAATGACTTGTTAATAGTTGAAATATTTTCGAATTGATTCCCTGAAGAAAATGGTTTTGGCTATTGAAAAACAGACTAAAGAAACTATGTGTTGTCAAGTCTAACACTTGAGGTTTCAAGTCTAAGAATTCAAATTTAATGTATCAGTTTTCAAGTTTAGGAGGTTAAAATGTGTTAAGTTTTAAGTCTTATATGCATATATCGATATCTTTCTTTATCTTGTATCATAACCAGTCTCACAAATTAAATTTCTAAACTTGATTTTCATATTGTTGTGAAACACAATCTTAAAAACAAATTATTAACATGGAAATTAAGCTTGGCGCAAAACGAAAATGTTTCTTCTGCTCATTGAACTATTCATTTGTTGTAATTAACATCTCTACATAATGCACACGAAATATAGATCATATGATGATGCAAACATATATACATATATGATCATTCTAATCACACGTTTATTCAATGTGAACAAAATAATCGAAATCCATCATTGAAAACGATGTGGGATTTTGATTTTATCATCAAAATTTTGTCTCAAACTTCCCATGTGCAAATGATTGTTGGAAATGAAGTCATTAAAGCTTTCAATGATTAAAAAGAATACACTCTCTTTTAGTAACAGTTGTACATGCATTTTAAAAGGATAACTAGCTTGTGTATGAAATTAACTTGATTATAAACAACAAAGCGCTTGATATATACATGACCTAATCTCCATTTTATATATAAAAGAAAAAGTAGTTCGATATATCTTTACAAATTATTCAAAGAAAAAGGTGAGAGAATTGATATCTTATTTTGTTAGTAAGTTAATTTTGCAACAAACATCTTACATATGCTTGTATTTATTGTGAATGTTTAGGCTTATCTTCAATATTCACTATAATAAATTTGACAATTAATGACAAATATACGTGTAACATAATTTCTTTTCGTCATAAATAGATTATATAACATGACGAAATCATTAATATATAGTCTCAATTTTTAGATTAAACAATTAATTATATCATAGTTTAAAAAAAATTGTTTAGATCTCACGTCTATATTTTTAACCAATTAATTTTTTGGTCTCATCTTTGTCTCCGTATCTTCGAATTTACATACTATGATTAAAAAAGTAGATATTGGATACCCTCTCATAAACTACTCCTGTTGTTATTTTTATTTTTTGTTTTGGATTGAATTTGAAAGAAAATAATTAAGATCTCAGGATGTAAGTGCATTTGGCTCATAAACTTTTTCACTTCTTGTAAATATATAATATAGAGATTTAAAATCTTCTCTTGTGCTGAGAGATGCTCCCAAAGCATAATTTTGTCACCAATTATTGTACATATGTTGAAGAAGTGAAGTGAGAATGCGTATTGTAATAACTTTCTTTGGCTTATATCATGTATACTTACTATAATTTTTTTAAAAAAAAAAAAAAGTGATTAGTATACATGTTTTACATAGAAGTTGGAATAATAACTAAGCAACTTTTCAAAAAGAAAAGGAGATAAAAGTTAAAGAAGTTATTACCATTATCTCTTTGGGCTACCTTTGATTATATAATCCAGAAAAAAAAAATAGTCATTATATTTGTTAAATATTATTGTCAAATTTTATGATTCTCATGTTGATGTCACAAAAGATTGATCCTCGTATTATTGTATCAGCTTATTAGTAAATATTACATATATCTATTTTTATAAATTTAAGAATCATTTATATTTCTATCTAATATATGATCATGACACTTATAAAATCTCACATCAGCGTTATTATTACATATCTTAATTGAGAGTATCTAAAATTAAAATTAATATGTATCAATGACAAATCGTATAAATATATATATATGTATGTGTACGTATATGTATGTATAATCATTATTGATTTACTTTTGTTAATTTTGTTGAAAAATAGCTCTAGTATTATAAGATGCCTTATCATAAAAAATTGATGGTTGTAGAACTAGAGGACATGTAAGAATTAGTCTAGACAGTTATAACAAAGGCAGAGATTTTCCCTTTGGGGGAAGAAGAAACCAAAATCAAAAAAGAAGATTAAATAATTATGAATGAAACTGCTGATTGTCGTTATTCATTTTCAGAACTTAGAAAGTCGAAATGTTGAATTACATGGTACTTTCCCTGACTGTGACAAGTGATTCTGAAGGAATATATTAAAGGAAAAGTATATATAATGATGTGTTCCAATCTTCCAATGTCAATGAGTATCATATCCTTTTTTGTTATAAAATAACAGTTTGGTTTTCGGGGGTTACCCTACACTTACTTTATTTACTTTTTTGGCTCTCCTTTGTTAATTCTATATGTTCTCTCCCCACCATCTAATGTCCGTAGAAACACATTACAATCTTACTTTGTATTTCTTTACATTTCGTAGGATCATAGAGAAGGATCTTGTAACTTAATAACATATCATATATTTAATTATATTTCAATTTTTAAGGGTTTTCAAAATATAAAGTTATTAAAGTTGGGATAACTTGTTAGAAAATGGTTAATTTGATTGGTTTTGTTTGGAAGTTTTGGTGAAGAAAGTGTTTTCTTTACCAAAAAAAAATTGTTATCTCCGTCACTAATAATATCACGCTAGAGAAAGACTTCAATGTTTTATATATATATTTTTAATAAATTATCGATGTATGTAATATTGAGACTGTCACGTAAATATTATTTTAACCTAAAAATATATAAAAAGAGTAGTATTTTTTTCTTTAACAAATACATTGTTGAAAAAATATAGTTCAAAAACTATTTTTATTCTTATTTAAGGAGGTTTTCTAAACTATTTCTTAATACTAATTTATTAAAAGCTCTAACTTATTGAAAGAAAAATTTAAGTTAAATTAGAAATTCTTCCGATTACATTAGAAAAAATTAACTTACTCAATGAGCAGTTTAAGTTAAATAAGGGATAGAATTACAAGTTCTATAAAAAAATAAGTTATATCACACCCTATATATGAAAGAAGAAGAGATATAAAAGTTAATTTTAGGTACAAGAGAAGAGGATGTGTAAAGGATTACACAAGGGTAGTCTCTTTTAGAGACAAGTAGAGTGATTTAAAAATCAATGGGTATTAAGGCTTCAATGTGGTATTAAGCGATTGATGTTTGTATTATGGTAATATATGTTAACCAATTATAATGAATTTCTTGCTTATCTTTAGATGTATTCCAATTGAAAGTGAATTACTTTATATTATTATATTTTTGTGCATCGTGGGATTTATTTCATAATTTATCAATATTGATATTTTATTATGCTTTCGTAAATTGTATCAACACCCATGACTTTTGTCTTATCAACGTAGAATTTTTTTATGAAAATTTTAAACACAAATAAATAAATGATTAGGTTTGACAAATACATGTAATTTTGTCTTAGCAACGTATAAAAATTTATAAAAAATTTTAACACATGAATAAATAATTAAATTTGGAAAAAATCACCTCTATATTATGTAACATGTAGAATCTTTCACATGTAAAGATAATATTTAAAGATGTAACAGAGACAAATTAACCAAGAATTGAAAATTAATTACTCTCTTTGCTACAACAAATACGGGATGCTCTCAAGTTTAATTAATTACTAAGACACACATCGTAGATTTATAGTAGTACTTGTCAGAGAAATTACAGAAACAATATTGTCAGTACTTGTCAGATAAATTATAGAAACAAATATCAATCGGTCCCTTTAACAGCAAGCGAAAAGCAAGTTATGTGTTCCAACGTACCGCAAGTTTAGGAGCTCTGCAAGCTTCTTACATGTCTTATTTTTCAGAAATTAAATACACACATTTCGATATCTTATATGACCAAAGTTTTTGGAAATTTCAATTAGAGAAATGATTTAGCAGTTTACATTGCTCAATCGTGTTATAAATTTAAGGACTTAAACGTCAAACCTTTAAAGTTAAAGGATTTAAGTTTAAACAAAAATATTTTACAAGTTCAAACTATATTATATAATGTTGTCTAATAATCTATTGTTTTAATTATATTTACGAGACATTATATCATAACTTCACATGCATAAAATTATATTTTATGAAGTGAAACAACAATTGTGTCTGGTAGGATATGGACTGATGGAAAATTGCATACCTAACAATTAAGCTAAAGTTGCTTAAATTGCTTGGGAGTTTCTTTAGCAATGTTTTATTTTATTTTTATGATTATTGCAAGGTTGTTGTATCTGTTTCAAATAGTCAATGCTTTTAAAGCCAAGTCCAGCATAAACTAATTATTTATTATTCTCCTTTTTTTGGCAGAAATTCATTGTTTCTGTTGATTTAGCATCGTTATCTTTTGTGATTTACGTAGTCATTGCTTTGTCTTGGTCAAGTGGTCAATTTCCATTGTTAATTTTTTGGACAAATATCAATGTCAATGTTTTATTAAACAAAGTCTCTCACAAAACTTATAAATTGGTTCTAAAAATGTATTAGTTGGTTTGCGTAGTGATGGTTCTGAAATATGCGACACGGTGATTGATTGAGGTTTCTAAATTTAACTTAAAATTAAGGTTAAAATTTAAAAGTTACTGTTTATTTTTCGATTTAATATTAAATTCAATATAGATTACACTTTAAATACTCGTTTAGAGTCTCTCAAAATTCAGGACCGCTCATGATGTCAATTAATTCCTTCAATGCAAAAAGTTATAAGTTTTTAGATAAGATTTTAAAACGAGTAAGGATTTCGGGATAAAAAGTGAATAAACAATAAAAAAGGCAAAAAGATAAGAGAGAAAAATAGTGAAAAAATTATGCGAATCCATTATAAAAAAAAAATGTATAACATACGTTTACAGATAAATCTTTCTTGGTTTGGCCGAATCCTAGACGAAGTTTCTAGCTATATTTTTTTTAGTGCTATAAGAGATGAGATATATGTCATACCAATTGAAAATTTACAAATACACATTATATATTTTTATAGTGCTCGAGCAGTTAAAAGGGCTTGGCTTTTAGGAGAATCTTATTCTAAATTACAACACATATAACTAATTTAATTAAATTTCATTATTCATTGGGGTGGTAGTAATTTTTGGCGAAGATTCAGCCTGAATCACCGTTCTCGAGTTGCATACTTCATTTAATTAATTAAATAATTAATTGATTAATTAATTAATACTACATTATTTTTTTATTTTATATATATATATATATATCTAATCTCAAAGCTAACTACCATAGATTTCACCACCATTAAATAACATATCCAGGTACTTCATAATTTATTAGAATGACAATTTGATACTTATAAACTTTAAAATATTGTTTTTTAATTTTTACAAATATTAGTTTCTGATTACTATAGTTAATTTTAATAAATAAATAAATAAATAATTTTCTCTATCAATAAAGAGAAAAAATTTTGTTTTTAATAGTTAATTAAGATATTTAATGTAGAAAATAAAAAAATAGGCTAACTTTTATTGATAATCTTTTTTATTTTAGAATTAAGAAAATTAAAATCATATTTTTAAACTTAGAGGGGTTTAATTATTATTATGTAAAATTGGAAGGTGGTTAGTTGTTATTTTCCTTTGTATTAATTACTGCACAAATAATTACCTCGATTGGCACATAAACACAACAGAAATATTACCACAATTTCAAACAATGTAAGGCGCTTTCTTTTTTCACATTGAAACTCAAATTGCTTTTTCTCATTTTAAGTATTTATCAATGGCAAGAAAAAGTTGATGGCACAGCTTTAAATAACCTAAAAGTCAAGGGGTAAATTTGTAATGAAAATCCTTTATAAATCTATTTGAACAAGACCAAAGACAATTACCCTACAAACCCCTCTTTAAAAAAAAAAAAAATTATGAAAAAAATGGTCACTCTTCATCCTCTTCAACCTTTGTCAATGAAATCACCATCTTCTTCTACCTTAAGCTATTTGAAGATCAAAACCCTAATTCACACCTTCATTTTCTCCCACTTGTGCCGAGTTAAACGCGCAATTTCGAAAGCAAAATCTATTATCCTTGAGGTTCTTAAAGATAATCAGCCTATTCACTTCATTTACCCTACAAAGAATAACAAGAACAAGAAGTATAAGACAAAGATTTTCTTCGGTTCATTCAGGCTACACTACAACTGGTGTTCTTCTCATGTTTTACCGGTTCCGGCGCCGGTTCTAGACGGATTCTCAGCTACTCATTTGTACTATGATTCGACTTGGAATTCTATTATTTCCACAGAGCAATGTGAGGATGATCAATATGGCCCGGAATCTGAGCTTTCTGGCTATCTTCATTGGCTTGAAGAAAAAGTTCGTGATAATTCAACAATTGAGGGAAACAACAATGCAAATGAAATTGATCGGTTGGCTGATATTTTCATCGCAAATTGCCATGAAAAGTTCAGGTTGGAGAAGCAGGAATCTTACAGGAGATTTCAGGAAATGTTAGCTAGAAGCATGTGAAGAATTAATTTAATTTAATTTGTGTGTTTGTTAATTATAATTATAATTATAATTTTGTTCTTGCTAGCTTTACCATTCTTCTATCTAACCTTTAATTTTACTCTTTATGTTTTGTTTAAAATTAAGTAATGGAATTTGGAGAATTGTACATCATGGGTTTGTGGGTATTTGTGCAATTCTTATTTAAACAATGTTTATGGATATGTTATCTTGTTTTCAGTTATATAATATTAGTGGGTTATTGTAGTTGTCCTTGAACAACTGAATTTCCAAGATTTTCTTCTCTACTAGAACATATGAATTCTTTTCTTCCCTTTTTAACTTTCAAAATCCAAAATTATGAACCAAGGTTAATGGATAACATAATTTCAAGGCTGGCAAACAATAGTTTCAAGTTTGTCACTATGTGCAAAGTCAAGTCAATAAATTAAAAATTAAATTTTGGGAAAACAATCTTATCATAACCAATGTGGATTATGCTTTAGTGGGTCTTTTATTTTTATTTTTATTTTTTTGTCATGCAATGACCTAGCAAAAACAAAACCCATTTAACAAATAAACATTTGTTCCCAATATGTTATATATACACTTATTTTATCAAGACCCTAATGACTAAAAAATTAATTTAATTTATAAATTTTCTCGTACTACTAAAATTAAAATTTGTAAAGAAATAAAAAACATTTGGTATGATACCGAGAAGGCACATTTTCAGTCTTATTACTTTGTGAAAATTAGGTCTTCAACAACTCTTTATAGTAGTACTAATTGTTGATTTCAATTATACTTTTCGTACATCCTATTTTTATGACTATATGTAAAGCTCAAAATTTTGGTTATAGTGCTAATCATTGTATTCATGATTTGAACTCTAAGCTTTGGACCTTGTGTGATTGTATTGCGTTAATCCCTAACTCAACTGCCCCCCATTTTTACAACAATTATTAACGGGCCGAAATCACTTATTGATAATAAAAGAGATTTTGGATTAACACTTATGAGGTTTAGTATGAGATTATTGTGCTTAGCAGGACTAAAATTAACAATTTAGGAGGATTATAATGATAAAATAGTAAAATTGAAAAGATTAAATTCTAAAAACAGTTTACAAATTAAGGTTTAAAACATTCATTTTATAAAATTAGGATCATAATGACAAAAGAAAAAGGATAAAGAGGTCAAATTTTAATTAACAGCTAGTGATTTTATGCAGTGGTCACTAGAATATGAAAAACAGTAACGTGAAGTTTAAAAATAAATTCGTCACAAAGGCAGTGATTGAAGTATAAGAGGAAAACAAGCAGGCTGTCCTATTGAATTCAAAACTAAGTAGAAACAGAAGTTCAAAGAGAGAAAGCAAATGGAGAAAAAAAAAAGTTATATTCTTACGACAGACAATATTCCTTATGCCAACTGGTTTTATAGCTTCTTATTTTCACACTCGTCATAGCATAACACAAAGAGCTACCAAAGCTTTTCTTTTTTCAAAACAATGGCAGAAGTAAGACCTAAAGGGAGTAGGATCTACTCACAAATTCATATTAAAAGAAAATTTTGATGAATCTACTGTGATCGTAACATGCACATGCATATGACATTAGCGTAGAGTTCATTACATAAGATAACTTTACCCAGCTTCATCAATTGAGAACTGACACATTCAAATACTTTTTTGAAGCACAATTCATGTGTTTAAACAAACAAGAGATTTTCTATATATTCTTGTTGATTTCTTTGAAAAATCAAATGTACTAAAAGTGCAAACTGTCAAAGAACATTACAAAAGAATTGCATAGTGGGTACTCTGCAATTCATGGGCCCTAGCATTGGAGATGAAGACTTGAAGCAAAATAATCATTTCACATTCATCATGCTAATTGTATTGATATAACCATTGTACAATAATAAAACCTTTTTGCTAGTCTCCAATTTTGTTTATTAGGGAAATGACTATTTTGCATGTATGTTACATGTGTATTTATATTGAATTTGATACTCACAACACAGCTCTTGTTAAATGGGATAACACATTTAGATCCTTAAAATTTTAACTTTTTTTTTTTTTTATAAATATAGACATAATTTATCTATTTATATCACTTAAGTCTATAATTTCTATTAAAATAACTAAATTATCCTTATAATATAGAACTTTAATCAACACAATGTTAGATTATATAATTTCTCACAAAAGAATAATTTAGTGATTCGTTAGGGATCAGGGGTTTATTTGATATAACTGTATAAACTATGTCCTTATTTGTGAAAAAAAAATTCTCATCGAATATTATTATCCGCAAGTTAAATACGCAAGGAGGAGGGAGGAATGGAAGTAGAGAACCCAAAGACTAGTCAAGGCCAAGAATGGGAAGTATATATCCCTTTTATGTACAGAGTTTGTACATACTGTAAAAGAAGGTGGTGGGTAAGGCATCGAACCTTAGCTTCTTTTATCTCATGTAATCTTCTTTATTCCAAAACTTTCTTTTCTTTCATATACTTTTTTGTGTATGACACAGTAAATTAGACAACTTTAGCAGAAATATATTGGGTTTCGGTTCCTTTGGTCTCCCATAAAACCATAGACCTCCCTTTACATAAAAGTGAATACATGGAACTTCTTGGGATTTTATTCTTGTTATTAAGATAAGATCATACAAGAATAGAACTTGTAATATCTTTTTCTTGCACCTTATAATATTATCATTCAAAAAATTTTGTCTTTTGGGTTTTTCACTTCAAATCTAATTAAAGAGATTTGTAATAGTTATATTTTTATTTAATTTTTGTAAAATATAATAACTAAAGTGTTTGACAAACGGACAAACTATATTACTTTTCGGATCCAAGTTTTTAACTTAAGTAAATATAAGTTGA